>VZTL01044573.1:10903-25960 GCA_013400535.1 Scopus umbretta | reverse complement strand
GGGGGGGGGGGGGGGGGGGGGGTTTGCAGGGCACTGCCTTGCCCCCAGCCCTGCCACGGCCCTGAATTTGCACCCACCAGCCCCTTCCCTGGGCTGATCTGCACCCTTGGGCTCAGGCGTGCAAGTCCTGTGGCCACCGAGAGAAGGGGGCAGAGCTCCTGGTGCTTGCACACATGTGCACGGGGGCGCGTGCAAGGCGATGGCCACGCGCGAGGCAAAGGCCACGCGGCTTTGCACGGGTTTAGCACGGCCGGGGGTGACGCAGGTGCGTTGGTGCCAAAGCATCGCCTCAGCTCGCCTCCATTTGCGCGCCCAACCACGCACCAGCCACCCCCAAAGGCATCATTTGGGGTGCAGGGTCAAAGTGGGGCTGGGACCCCTCGAGAGCTGGGCAGGGCGATCCCCAGTTCCGGCTAAATTCCTCCTAATTCAGGCAGAGCCCACCCTCCTGAGGATGGGTGCGGGCAGCGAAGCTGCTGGAGGGTGTCCAGAGCATCCCCCCCCCCAGCCCACTGGGGTGTCATCGAAAATCCAGGAAAATTGCATAAATCCCTCTCCAGCTGTAGGTGGACCCATACAGACAGGGATATACGTTGACCCAGCACAGGTCAGCACGCAGAGAAAGGGGGGCAGCCGGCTGGGAGCGCACGCCGTTTCCTTTCCTTATTAATTTAATTGGAAACGCCGCAGGGAGAGGCACGGGGCTCGGCTTCCCCCAGCATCGGGGCCGTGAATTTGGGAAACCCTTGGCTGCAAACCCCCTCCTTCCCACTCCAGCTTCGTGCAACGGACATTTGTCCAAATTTTTTGCAACACGCTGGGTGCCCTCTCCCATGCTGCTGAGCAAACAATGGCTGATAAATAAATAAACACCCGATTTTTAATTTTATCAATATTTTTTATCGGAAATCCCAGCAGTGCATTAGCATGCAAGGCGTCGGGAGCGGGAGCTCGGTGCTGCTGCGTGACCTTTCCTTGCACCCGGTGCCGGGGAGGAGCCCGGCGCGGCGGCTGCGCCGGTGAGCGCAGGGGCTTGCGATGCAGATTCTAATTTGGCGATTACTGTCACAAAGTCGTTTGTCACCCGCCCCGGGGAGACTCGGCGGACGTCAGCCCTCCGATGCTCCTTATTGCTGGCTTAATCTTTACAGATTGAATTAAGATTGGGGGACTTTATCAGCGGATGGAACCGGGTGAAGGGTTACGCACGGGTTTCATTTGTTCGGCGATGGGAGGGATGGAGGCTTCCACCCCTTCAACCCCGAAAGAAAATAAAAATAAAACCCCCAAAACCAACAGCCCCCAAACCCCACCTATTACCCTGTAATCAAATCGCCTTTGAGACGCTCTTCGGAATAAAGCAAGATGGATGGAGCATCCTTCCCCCAGCCCGCGGAGCAGAGGCGATCGCCCTCCATCCCGATATTAATTCTCCTATTAAATTAAATAACGCAAAGGGTTGTGCTGCTTTCATTAAGCGTCGTGGGCGAACGAGCTCCCTGCAGCCTCCCGTCCTCCGAGCAGCGCACTAATTAGCAACAGGCAGGAGCGATGCCCTCCTGCCTCCCCCTTTTTCTTGCTTATTAATCGCTGTGAGTAATAAATAGACTTTGGGGGGCTTGAGGTGGGGACGTGGGTGCTTGTGGACATAGGGGCACCCGCTGTCACCGCCCGCCCGGCCTTGGTCCCTGAGCTTTCATCTGGGACAGCCCCTTCAAAGAAGCAAGGAGGAAGAGGAGGGTGGGGGTCATCCCCTCCTGCTGCTGGAGGGGGGAAATAATCAGCATCCCAAGGAGGTGAATGTGTCCTGCTAACGAGGTCGGGGCTTGTAATTACACGTGGTTGGGGATGGGGTAGAAATTGCTGATAAAGCCCGAGTTAAGCCGCAGCTGGAGGGAGATGGTTTGGGATGCTGATGTAGGAAATCCTGCGTGTCCCAGGGAAGTTAAGTCTTGGCCTTGGTGAAGAAGCTTAATTCCCTTCACACGGCTTTTATGTTTGGGATATAAACCCCTCCTCGTTGCTAGTCCAGGCTCCCTCTGGAGTCAGTGGAGGGAATCGGCACAAATCAGCTATTTACAGGAAAACACCCCGAAGCGACCCAATCCCTTCCCATTTGGGGAGCTGGCCTAACTTTTTGATAAGTCAAGCTGGAAGGGGAAAGGTGAGGCTTAACCACAAGGGCAAGCTTGTCGCCGCGGCCGCGGCCATCTCCATCACCCATCACCGCACTTAAATCACCGCCGGGAGCGGGCGGCCAGGCACCGCGTCTCAGCCGCTGGGCCGTTGCTCATTAATGGTGACAGCTTTCCCGGTCATGCTCATCCGTCCGGCCTTTACTAGGAAGGGATTGATTTAAAATCTGGAGCTCAAAGTTGAAAATCCTTCCTTAAAAATGCGTTGCTGCTCGTTAGGGTAACCGGCTTTGCTCATTTTGTTTGCAAGACCCTGGCTCATCCCTGCAGCTCCTTCGAGGACTCGGCTCCGCTCGAGGATTATTGAGTTTCACGCTGAACTTCATGTTAAACGTGCTGGGGTTTAGGAGAGCTCAACTATTTTCCACTCTTTTTCTCGCCCCGCAAAACCCGGAGTTTCAGTTACATCGCCGCGGGGAGCGTCTCGCCCCTGCTGATTTACCCCTCGCGCCCCTCTTTTGCTCATCTTTCTAAAGCCTGCTGGCTTTGCACGTCAATGCCAGGACTTTGCCTGAATATTTGGGATGCTCCTGCAGTATTCCTGGCTTTTCTCTTCAAAGGGCCAAATTCCCCTTGAAAATCCCTAGCAAAAATTGGAAAGAGGTGGCTTCACCCCAATTTTCTGTAAAAACAACCCTCAGCTGGTGGATTTCAGCTCACTCCAAGCTTTTAGGAGAGAACTTGCTTCAAGCACAGCTCCTTGGGCTTAAAAGCCTGGACTTTGGCATCCAGCCCTTGGCTTTAATGGTGTTCAGCGGCTTGGGTTGACCTTTATTTTGCAAGGCAATGCTTCACGGCTCCGGCTGAGCTTCTCGGAGCCGCCTGTCCGGGGTTGTTGGCTTCCCGGTAAGATTCATGGGACCCATAAAACCATCAGTTTTCTTTTCTAAACAAAGCTGTTGCTGGCCGTTTGTGGGGGAGAGGCTGGAGGAAGGGAGGGAAGGATGGAGGGAGGATGCTGTGCATTTTTCTGAGCTGGCGAGTTGTTTATTTTGTTGCTGTAAATAAGGCAGTGGTGCTGGCAGAGCCTCCAGGTCGAGGACAGAGGCTCAGCCATCTCCTGCCCGTCTCTCAGCAGCTCATCACCCACGTGGGGAGAGATGGAGGTGGCGTTGTAAAATGGGCTGCGAAGGGATGCTCTGCCCCTGCACCTCCCGTCCATCCATGAGGGATGTGTCTCCTCTGGATGTGCTCCAAGTTGCAATCCAGAGCAGTGTTGGCTTTCTGGAGGCTGCTCCTCATTCAAGTTCTTCTTCAAAAGAGATGTATCCCGCTTTCCTCATCCTGGAAGTCAACTGGTGTGTTGAGACCTCTCCCAAGGCATATTTCCATACGGGAAAGCGTGGGCAATCAGCCTAAGGGCGAGATGCTCCCCTGGCTCTTGGTTACTCACTCCCCTGCAAGGCATTGTCCATCCTCTTCCCAACCCCGGCCGGGAAAGAGGGGTAACTGCGGGAAGCGATTTGCTGCATCCCGTAAGCCGTGGTTGGCGGCAGGGAATTGCCCATGCCGAGGGAGATACTCTTCAGGAGGAGCTGAGCTGAGAAGCCCATCTTCGCTAACGAACCTGCGGGTGTCTACGGTAAAGAGAGATGGATCCTGACCAAAATGCCAGGGGACGGGCAGTAAATTACCTTCCATTGACGGAGGAGCACTTTCATTCAGACCAAAGTGCACTTTGCATGCATTTTGCATGGTCTTCAAATGCACTTTAAATTAATGCACTTTAAACTCAAACCCTTAGTTAATTCAGATTTGCCTGCCTGAGTGTTCCCCTGCAGGCACGTCCCTGCTGCGGGGCCCAATCCAGTGCCCCTTGAAGCTGGGGGAAGGGTCTTCTGGCTGGCTTCACCTCATGTCCCACAGCTAAAAGAGTCGGGTCTGGTCTGATCTCCTTCCTGCATTCCTGGAGAGGAGAGAGATGGGCGCTCACACGTTCGTCCTCCGAAGGGATGAGTAGGACGGGAGAGACAACCCACATCTAGTGGTCCACCTTTCTCCATTGGCCCTGGAAGGAGCTGAGGTAACCCACCCAGGCCAACATTTTCTATTTAAATAAGCAAAACCCAGAAGTAGGGCTGGAGGGAACCATTCAGCCCTCCCCAGGCTTTCCTTCGCTTCAAGGAGAGAAGCGGAGCCGGCCCAACTTGCATGAGGCTGTGCAGAAGACATGGACGTGGTGATGGAGGGGCTTAACGTGACAGAGATTTGCTGAGCTAATTTCTACCTGAGTTTTCCACCTGATCCGCTCACTGTGTACCCACGTGCCAAGGCCACGGAATGCAAATGCATCCTAGCAGGATCCACCATCCAAAAAGCTGCTCTAGATCAGCCCCATCTGTGAGGCGGCAAGGTGCTCTGCTCTCCGTCACCTCCACGTTGCCTCCCAAAGGGAAATAATTTATTTAGCTCCCATCCTACTAACTTTCCCCTGTATTGATCCATTGCCAATTGGCCGTTCTGCAAGAGAAATGAAGCCGACAGCCACGGTATTAGCTGTTAACACGTCAGCAGACTCTAAAAAGGACAAAGTCAAGGGGATACAGTCTTCCTCTGCGACAGAGGGATTTTGCCAAGCTGATTTTGGAATGAGGTGAAGATGTTCGGGCTCTGGGGCCTCCATTGCCTCATGCGGGCAGTGGGATGTGGGTGGACAACCCTACCAGTGTGGGAATTTTTGCAGGTTCCTCTCAGTGCCTCCTTGCACAAACAGCCACGGCGCTGCAAAGGTGGGGTCCTTCCTGTACCTGCTTTCATTTTGGATTGGGGGCTGTGATTTTGTGATATTAATTGTCATGTGGACACTTTTCATCTGCATGGTGTGAGTCATTTAATGGATGTGCCTAAATGAGGAACTTCATGCCCAAACTCCTCTATACAGTCAATGCAGAGAGACCAGCACCCTCAAGTCTTAAGAAAGGGCTAAATTCAGGTGCTCGTGGCAAACCCACCAGGAATCTCCCAGAATATGCCCAAAATAAGTGTCTTGCCTCCTTCCATTGGGCAGGCAGGAACCAAACACCCAGTTAAACCCAATGCCGGTAAGTTGGCGAAGCGGGACGGATCCTGTCCCTCAAGAAGGTAGTTGAACCCCAGCCTCAGCATCCCTGGGAAGGAGGAGGAAGCTCATAATCTTGGAGCAGGTCCATAAGGGAGGTGAGTACGGGGAAGCTGGTGTGCTGTAAATCCTCGCTGCATGGTGTGTTGGCAGAGCCGGCAAGCCCAGCAGCACCGAGATATATCTATAAGGGCACATCCATCAGCATTAATCCAAATCAACTTCTAAAGTGGATTAGCTAGAGCACATGAAGCCCCTTTCTGGATACTTATTCAGAATTACAGTTGGTTTAATTCAGTTTAGCTTAATTCGCAAAGCTAAACCGAATTAAGGCTGGCTGCATTTTGAATGAGAAGGTCCACACACGGCTCTAATATAATTTAGCTGTCCCGCTTTAAATTCACACCCTTAGTTGATCTATATGCCCCTAGGGAGGCAGCTTGGCAGGTAACCTCAAGGTAAAAATTACAGCATCTTGTCTGCGTTAGGGCTTTGCTCTGCTTGTTCTGGGCGAATCATCCTTTCCCTGTCAGAGCCATATGCTGGGCTGCCAGCCTGCCGCCCGCCTGAGTTGTGGCCGCTCTGAGAGGTCTTTCACGACACATCCAGCAGCGTGACGCGAGACCAAATGGTATGCGAGGACAGGGCCGTGAGCGATGCAGCTACGCTCCAGGCGGAGCAACGTGGAAAATCACCCTTGGAGTATCCGTGGTTTCTGATGGCAACCGGGACCACCACACACCCCGTGCGAGGAGGGGAGAAGGTCCTGCTGACGGTAAATGGGATCCTGAGGGACGTTTAGTCTGTCAGAGAGAGGCATACTGGGATGCAAATCCCTTGGGGTGGGATTTTCCAGTCCTGAGCATGGGGAAATGTTTGGAGAGGTGGGGGTCACATGTGGGGTTGGTGGGACACCTGGCCATGGTCACCATCACTTGGCAGGGGTGAGCAGAGGATACAACCACCCCGGAGGATGGGTCTCTAGGTATCTACACCCCCCTGCAGGCACCAACCATACCACAGGTCCTTTCCAGAGGTCAGACCCTGATTTCATCAGGCTTCTTCACCAGCCCCATCGCTTCAGCACCTCCACCTACAGCCTCCTGATCCCTCAGACATCTCAGCAGGGTCACCAAACTTTGGATCAGGCTGGAGGGAGAAGACTTTCCCAGTCTGGATGTCTCCTGCAGCCACTGAGATGTGACTGTCAGGGCAGGATTTGGACCGCTCCATGCACAGAAGAC
Organism: Scopus umbretta; assembly: GCA_013400535.1. Classification (NCBI taxonomy): domain Eukaryota; kingdom Metazoa; phylum Chordata; class Aves; order Pelecaniformes; family Scopidae; genus Scopus; species Scopus umbretta. Next base: position 19,463 of record VZTL01044573.1, on the reverse strand, counting down.
CACAAGCAGGATGGGACCCTCCAATCCTCCGAGGAAATGATATCTACAGCAGAGATCGCGCTGGAATTTGTCTGCAAATGACCCCGTCAAGCTGGGCACCAGGAGGGGAAATGCCTCCACCAAGGCTTTGAGGAGGTTTCTTGTCTTCTCTTTATTAATCACAGAAAAGAAATCAGGTCCCTTCCCCTCCCATAAATCTTGCAGCGGCGTCAGCCCTGTTTGTCCAACCCTTGGCTCACGCCGCTTCCCAGCTCTGCTCCCACGACGGACAAACCGGGGAGGAAAACTGCCTGGCAGCACCACGCTCCCGCGGGTGTTAAGCACATGCTTAAAGTTAAGCAAACATTTCCGTGCTCTGCTGAGCCCAGACATTAAAATCCTAAGGTTTGCTTTAAATTCCTGAAATGAATTTCCTGGTGCCTCCAGAGGGTCTTTGATTTTGAGGATGTGGAGGTGGATTCTCTGCAGATGAGAGGAGGGGAAACTATCTTTTCGGGGAAAATTGAGGCTCCAGCCCTACGTCTAGGCAGGACCTGGTGCCTTTATCACAAGGGTCCTGACTACTTGTCAGGAAGCCCCAAAATAAATCAGGAGGAGTTATGAACATTTGAGTACGAACCTAAGAGCTAACTCAGCATCTCCGCTAACTTTGACGGACCATCTTCAGATGTGGTTGATGGAAACCCAGCGATCTCCAGTCTAACTTCTCTCCTTTTGCTTGTCAGTGATGGAGAGGTCTGCTAAACATCTCTGATCAACTCGTTCTTATGGTGCAATTGGCTTTGATCTCCATCCATCCACCACCACTCCATCTCATCCACCCAGGACCAAAAGAGGGAGAGGAAGGTCTGGGGTTCGGAAGAGACACAGAGCTGGCACAGCTCCCTGTGCCATCCCCCTTCGCCTCTAAAGAAGGCCAAAATATTCCCGGTGTCTCCACGTCTCCTAAATGTCTTGTTTCCATTAGTTGATGGGAAGCTACCGAAGTATCTCAGCAGTGGGATTTTAACATGAACCGCTCTCCAGGTAACCATTACTAGATCTTAAAAACATTTTATTACAAAGGCAAATGTATGTTTTAGCAATGCTCAGATGGCTACTTAATGTCATGTTTATCCCAGGCCAGACGCTTCTCAAAATGAATGAGACTTTAAGATCCAGGTTCCTACTTTGTTTAATGGACTTTAAGTTGTTTAAATCATCAGCTTCACTTAAACATCTCACTTAAATAGGACGATCTATTTTTCTCCATTAAAAGTTCATTCATCACAAATGGGCGATGAGTCTTTCCATGAAGCCCCGATGGAGAACAAAAACATCCATGCTAGATCATGGCCATGGTTTGGCTGTTTCCATGCAGGGATGGACCATTTCTTGGCAGAACGGGCCCAAAATGAGGTAAAGGGCAATGGTGCAACCTCCGTCCTCCCATGCACCATGGCTGGGATGGATGCTCTTGGCTCTGGTGGTCTGATGCATATCCTAGACCCTTTTCCTTCTCCCATGTCCACCCTTTGAGCTGGAGACCCCCAAGCCATTACCCTGCCAAGACATTCAGCCCCCATGATTCCCCCCATGGCGAGATGGAGGAGAACTACTCATGGGGACAAGCTGGTGGCAAAGGCCACTGTTGGGTGTCCACTTCAGCATGGACCGTGGAGAAGGACCACACACACCTTGGAGAAGAGCTGGGCAGTGAGGAACAAAGCCAGGCGATGGGGTCAGTGCGGCAGAGCCTGAAACGGTGTCAGCTCCTTCTGCTGGGTTTTGCATGGAGATTTAGGATACGGAGGTAGGACCAGAGAAAAGGTCTCCACGAACATGCGCAACCAGCCCCAGTGATGGACTTTCCATCCACGGCAACTACTAAATCCCAACACTTTCCTCTTAACTATGAAAAAGGAGAATCCTGCAGCATAAATACAGACCAATCTTACACTCACAATCACCCCTTTTCTTCCCTGTGCACCCACAAATTTACAGCTGCCCCCCCCCACCTCACAAAGCCCCCCTAAACCTACAAGCTTTAAGGCGTCTCCTCCGTGACTTTGTATTCTCCTTGCAATATTCATGGGCGTAGGGTAGAAATGTAAATACATCCAGGCTGTCCCACTTTGATTCATGCTTTGGTATCAAATCACATGTGCTTCCCCGTACGCAATAAATCTCTTTGCGGTAACTCCACCTGAATTGTTCTTTGTGTGTTTCTCAGATCAGGATGAAGAACGGCAGATCGGGGGGAGCTGCAGACCCCCCGCTGCCGCCCACTGGCAAAATATTTCCCCGTGCTTGCACAGGCTGACGTCTTCGGTGGCATGGATGGAATCGCCCTTGGGCTGGTCCAGCATCTCTGGTGCAGTGTGATTTTGTGATATTAAAAAAGTGCTTTTTGGTGATTTCATGTGTTATAAACCATGGACTGTGTTATAAACCATGGACTTTGTTATAAACCTGGGGACAACAACCCGAGAGCCCAGGGTCCAGGCCGGGAGCTGGAATGTGGTCAGCGCGGTGCTGGAGCCAGGCTGAAGTGGGGTCAGATATCCCCTTCCCTTTGCTCTTAGCCCAACCATCACACTGAGTATTTTTGGCTGCCCAGAAGATGAGGTCCTTCTCCTCATGGACCCCAAAGTCAGCAGAGGAAGTCTGGCACATCCAGAGCCTGACTCCTTACACCAGAGAACTGTGTCCAAGCCCCATGCATTGCCCTTGGGAGCTCAACTCATCCGGGAGCTGTCTCACCTTGCTGTGACCATGTAGAAGCCAAGATTTGGTCTCAGCTGGTCCCCAAGGCTCGCTTGGTGGCCAAGGGAGAGAGACGGGAGCATCCTCCGGGCAGGCGGATGCATCCTCTGGTGGGCATGGTGGATAATCAGGGAGTTTTCTCTGTGGTGGCAGCGTCTCCCCAGGAGTGTCTAAGTCCCCCCAGCCAAGGAGACTTGACCAAATTCCACCTGAAACCAACCCATTCTCCCCCAGAGAGGGCCAGTCATGGATCACAGTGGCTCCACCCCAGCCAGGGCTTGAGCTGACCCACTTTGTGCCCTCCTGAAATGGGTCGGGGGCAGCAATGTGGGGCTGGTGACCACCCTTTGGCCGAGCACTTGATTTCGGAGGAGGTTTGGAGACCCACACACTCATCTCAGGGCTCCCCTGAGGCTTGTCCCCTCTCTGACACGGGACGTTTTGCATACCAGAACTCTCCCTCTCATTAAGATAACACGGAGTGAAGCCTCAGTGGAAAACTGGGCTGAGCTCACAGATCAGGACAGATTCCAGGAAAAAGGGGTTTTAATTTTTTTTTTTCCTTGAATCCTGGGGGGAAAAAAAGAGAGAAACCCTCACGTACTTCCAGGGAGAGCAAGAAAGATTGGAGACAATTACAGAGCCCGGCAGAAAGCCCTCAACATCTTTCATTATATCGGCAAAATTAAAACGTGGGGAGTTGAGCATCGAAATTCGCCGGCTAATAACAGAAGTAAAAAGTTGTTAATCAGGCACGTGACCCTATAAAATAAAGGGAATAATTGAAAAGATATCTAATTTATCTATTGAATGCCTCCAACGCTCTCTTTATCACTTAGATGGACAGAATATAATTGGTACGGTGAAAGCCATCAATCTTAGGAAGTGGGCTTTCTGTACAAGATACAACTATTACTGTCATATTATGACACCATAATATCAAGATCAATGACATTTTAAATGCACTCCAGTTATGGGCAATTGGTGACAATAAAAACAGTGACAAATTGATGAAACAAGCGCCAAATGATCTGGTGTCTAAAATAAACCATAAATAATCTTCTTTAAAAAAAAAAAGATATCCGCCGAATTCGCAGTGGTTGGGGGACTTCTTCAACTGATCAATTTATCCGGGGACTGAATTATCCAATTTTCATGAAGGGGCAACTTTCTGGGTTGATTTAGGGGTCATTCCCATGCAGTTTAATAATGTTATCGTTAGCATAATTGTTGCCATAAAAAGCAAGGTTCTCATTTAGCCATGGAAGTTACTCCCAGCTGAAGAGTCAACATGATTGCACTGTAAACACCGAGGCGTTTTTTACATATTATGGCACCGGGACGGCGTTATTCCCTCGTGGCGTCCGCGGCCCCTAAATAAAAGTAATAACAACAGCAGCAGTCATGTGTGGATCTTGACGGAGCTTTCTGCCAGCAAACCTGGCCGTGCTCCTCGGACCCGGGGGGAAGCTGGGGTTAGGAGCGTGCCGGTCTCCTGGGAAAACCAGATCCTGCTTTTTGCCCTCTCCTGGGGTCCCACCAGCTCCCAGACTTGTCCCTGACTGTTGTCACCTCCCTCAGGTGGGCAGGGATAAAAGACCCCAAGGACAAGTATAGGAAGGGAGAATAGATCCTACAGGAATGCACCTGATAGGAATGGATCCTATAGGAACAGCTCCTATTGGAATGGATCCTATAGGCAGAAATCCCCTAAGGAGTTACCCCATAAGAATGGATGCCAGGGAAGTGGGTCCTGGATCCTACAGGAGCGGATCCCATAGGAATAAAACCCATGGGAATGTGTCCTATAGGAACAGAACCTGTAGGATTTGACCCCATGGGAAGAGCCTTTGCAGCAGGCTGCAGTCACTAGTGGGGTACATGTGCAGGGGACATGGGGCTCTTGGCATTAAAGGCCGACAGCCGCTGCAGAATCTGAGCCCCGGGATCCAAGCCCGGCAGCGGGCGGCCGGGATGCTGAAGCCAGGAGACGTCGGTCCGCACCTCCCCGTGTCCATGGCAAGGCACCCACTGGCTGCCACCCTGCTGCCCCCAGCCCTCCCCACCCTGCCCATGGCCCCATCCCACCCTCCTCCCTCCCTGAGCCCCAAAACCCAGATTGGCTTCACCCCTCAGCACCCCCAGATGCCTCAGATTCCCTGGCATCCGCCGGGCACTCGCTGCCTGGGGCTGGGAGGTGGACGAAAGCCGTTTGTCCTTGGAGGCAGACGCTACCTCCTCATTTCCCAAACTTCTCCGAACGAATGATATTTTACATCCTTCAAGGCTGTTTGAGCAGCACTTATTGAATTTGGCTCCAAACAGCTCCCTCTGATGTGCTTTCCCTGTCCCCACTTGCTCCATCTTTTTGATGAATATGAAACCTGGCCGAAACCTGAGGAGCGTGAAAGTCTGACAGATCCTTCATGGATCCCAGATTCATTTTCCTGGAGAATTTCCCTTGGCTGGAGGAAAGGCTTTGGTAGTGAGCTTGGGAGGGAGCAGGGATGTAGAAGATTCTCTTCCCATAACTTCCTAGCTCCAGCCCCATGAAGGTGGATGGAGGAGCCCTCGCAGCATCGCTTGGATCTAGGGACAGGGATGCGTGTAGGCAGGAACACTGGGACAAGTTGCCACCTCCAGTCTTTCAGAAGTCCTACCCCCATTTTAGGCATTTCAAGCAGCTAAAGTCCAGCCCTCAGGTGATGCTGAGCCCTTAAAGCCACTATTTTGGGAGCAGGTTGGAATCGTGACTCTCCAGGGACTAAATATTGGGTATTTTACCCTGATCTGAGCGAAGCATTGGCTGGATCAGGTCCTGGGTGTGGATGTCTGAAGGAGACGTGCTGCAGGAGCACTTTGGGGGTGCAGAGGGGTGTCCTCTGCTGATTTGGGCACCTTGAGAAGAAAGCTGATGTCTCCAGGGATGGCTCATTCACACCCCGTGCACACCTCCCTGCGGGAACAACCCAGCCTCTGGAGCTGCTGATCTCTCCCCGGAGCCTATGTGCTGACCCCAGCCAGACCCTCAAATAGGGAGGAAATCCCTTACTTCTGCTGGTGAGCTTTTTCTCCGGGGATGGAGCAAGTATGGGATCAGCAGCAGGACCCCAGGGCACTGAGCGAGCTTCCCTGGGCTGAGAGCTTGAAGAAACCCCGTCAGATGTTGGGAGCAGGGAAGCGTTCTCTCAACGAGGGACACTACCCAACCCCAACCCCTGTGCACTCAGAGGGCTGGGAGTACAGTGGCCACGCCGTTTTTTGGGGAGATGCTGAGATGTTGAACTCATCCAGGATCTCCAAGGACTGGATGGCTCCGTGCCTTGACCTGGTCTTCAGGGTGGGACAGGGGCCAGAGCTCTCCGGGATGACTCATCCCCATCCAGGCGATTTTGGGATATAAAATGGAAGGATGCACCCGACTGAAAGGGGGCTGCTCTCCATGGATGACCCCGCTGGAACAGGGTCCAGCTGCAGCATCCCGCTCCAGAGCGGCTCCTCGGGGCAAGCTGAGCCTCTGAGGCCTGGCCAAGAGAGACAAGCAAAGAAAAAATAATCCAAAAAAAAGAAAGGAAAGGGGCCAACGCAACATTCCCAACTCGTCGCTGACATGTCGGGTCCCACCACATCAGAGGGTGGGCTGCTGGCCCGGAGGAGCCCTGGAGGGTCCCCGCGTCCCACGAGCCGCTGCCGGGTGGGAGGGGAGCAGCCGGGCAGGGACCCAGCTGTGGGGCTGGAGTGAGGAACAGCGGGGGGCAAGGGAGGAGAGGGTGCTGGGAGGTGGGGTTGTGGGGCCTCAGAGGAAGAGAGGGAGGGAAAAGAGAGAAAGAGAGGGGGAAGAGGGAAGAAAGGAAAGAAAAAGGAGAAAAGAAAAGGGAAATAAAGAAGAGAGGTGAAGAGAGAAAAGAAGAGGAGAGGAGAGGAGAGGAGAGGAGAGAAGAGAAAGAGAAGAGAAGAGAAGAGAAGAGAAGAGAAGAGAAGAGAAGAGAAGAGAAGAGAAGAGAAGAGAAGAGAAGAGAAGAGAAGAGAAGAGAAGAGAAGAGAAGAGAAGAGAAGAGAAGAGAAGAGAAGAGAGAAGAGAAAAGAGAATTTTTATTTTCCAAGAAAGACTTCGCTTGGAAGCGACACTGCGATTCCCAGTCCCAGAGGTCACTTCTCTGTCCAATTCAACATAGAGAAATAAGACAGGAAAATCTCCCTTTTGTGTGATTTCATGCCATTAAAAAAAAAGCACCAAAAAATGCCCAAATTTTTGGGTTTTCCCTCCATTTGGGGGTGGGTTTTTCCCCCTCTGGGAATGAAGAAGAACAAAAGGTGATGCTGAAGGCTGCTGAGGACTTTCGGGGCTGGGACTCACCTGGCACCTGGGAGAGGGCTGGGCTGGGGGTCTCATGCCAGGACTGGTCCCACCTCCCTGCATGTCTGGGGACCCCAGGGAGACACACCAGCACACGGACCTTCTCTGGGATGGTTACACCTCAGCCGGACCAAGCCCTGGAGGCATTTCTGGGTTTCCCCACCATGGGAGGCAGGTTTTAGGCAAACCCAAGAAAATTCCACTTTCCAGTGATGCCTGGCAATGGCTTCAAAGAGCAACTAGACCCCCCACCCCGCCATCTCATTCAGTTAAATACCATGGACCAGATGAGCCTGGGAACACATCAGGGAGGGAATGCAGCAATTTGTCTCCAAGCCAGCCCGCCTTGGACAGCGATGTCCCCAGAGATGCCGGGGTCCGTGCTGGTACCACACAGGGTGCCCAGTGCCATCTGAGATGCTGCTGGCACCCGCCTGGCTCTCCTAGCTGCTCCCTGTCGGCGGCTCACATCTGCCAGCCTTCTGCAGATGTTTGAAGCCCCAGGGCATCTCCAGTGGTGCTGGAGTCTTCCAGCCACTTGTGAAGTCAACAGCTTGGCTAAGTCCCTATGGGCTTTACGGGGAGCATGGCGCTTATGTAGGCATCTACGTATAGATATACACCTGCACCGAGTCATCAACACAGAGACCTCCATGAAGACTTGGCTTACGGACGAGTGTGGCAGAAGCATGGCAGGACTTGGCAGTCACTTGGCCGAGCAAGAAAGGGATGGGATGGCATGCTATGTCCCGGAGGAAACAACTGTTTGTTTCTCACTGCACCCAAAGAAAGCCGATATTCTTTTTCAGCTGGCTCAAGAAAAGCATCGTGCTGCTCCCAGGCAACGCCCGACCGCCCCGCTGAGCCCCAAAATAAGCCTCTCCTGAAGGTCACCTTGGGCATGACAGTTGGGCTCCAGCAACGGCCACCATTCCCTGTGGTGGCCAAACAGCTCTTGACCTCTACGTTCTGAGCTGGCTTCAAAAAATAAAGAAGTGGAGCAAACCCAGAAAAAGAACGAGCCACCAAATTGTGAGCAAAACCCTGACGAAGAAACCCAACAGGATGGGGACACAGAGAACCACCTCCCATGGTTGGAAAAGGAAAACACTCCTGGCCCTGTCCCACATATTTGCTCTTTTTCAGGAATTTGCACCAGAACTGTTTTGGGTTTTCAATACATCATTTTCCGATGGCTCCGTGCGTTGGTGCCAACCACATGTGGTCCTCGGCCCCTTTCTTTGGAGAATTGCACCCAAACTGTTTGTGCGGCCGCCAGTGACTCAACATCAAGCCTTGGGTTGGGGGGCGGGTTGGAAAATCCCTCCTTGGGACCTTGCCTCCGAGTGGGGAGAGGGTGGGAGGGGATTTTGGGGCTGGGCTGGGCTGGTCCCCTGCCCGTTGCTGATGTCAGTGACATTGCTAGGTTTCAGCTCAAAAATAAGAGGCTCTAAAGGC
>VZTL01044572.1:28066-50844 GCA_013400535.1 Scopus umbretta | reverse complement strand
GACAAAAAAAAAAAGCTTCCACAAACCCTGTCTCTTTTTTTTTTTTTTTTTTTAAAGGGGGAAAAGCTATAATTTGGACATAGTAATTTTCAGAAATATGAGTCTTTGCCTTTGCGGAAGGATGATCTACAATACCATAAATATAAATAATGGCCATTGAGCAAGGTTCATATATTATACTGTCAAGAAAATACTGACCTGAAGACGAAAAAAAAGGAAAAGAAAAAAATATCCCTAATAAAAATATTGATTCTCACTTGGGGTCAAGTCAATTAACTTTATGTTATAAGAGCAGCTATCTAAAAGGCAGAGTTCAACCCTGAACTGTTTAGCTTGCTTTTTTGTTGTTGTTGTAATTTTTTTCTTTAACCTTCATTCAGTCTGCATCCTGAAGAAGGTCTCTATGCTAATAAGGTTACTCATTCAGCCCTTCTCACCTCCTGTAATTTGCCTAAATTACGGAAGGCAAATTAAGCCGGCTCAAAACAATATTAACAGACTGATGCTACCATCATAATTAAATCACAGCAGATGCAAAGGGACAATGGAGACTTGGCTGTAAATACATCAGTGGTTCTGATGACAGTAATGCATTTTATTAGGGAAAACTATCATCATTTTTATGATCTAATGCACATTTACCCTTTTCTTGCCCTTCAGTCAGCAGGTAGGACATAAGGTAAATTGAATTCCTGTATGTTAATGGTTTTTTTCCTAGTTAACTGATATTAATATTATATTCTACATTATTTAGTGGTTGCTCTTGCACCTACACTAGGTGCTGTCAATAAAGGAGAATCACTTTTTTCGAGAGATGTTAGTGTCTTGCACTGTTATCTCAACAAAAGCCTCATGCAATGGGTTCCACAAGAGACACAGACACAGCTCTGGTTGTTCTTCCTCTGAGCAGCCACAAGCTGCAGTGTCCTGAGCTGGATCCAAGCAGGAGCTGCAAGAGAGCGGTGGGGGAGTAACACAGGACTATGAGGAGCATAGGACAGAATCTTCTCAGCTGGGGGGAGGTGTGAGCCTGAACTTGCAGTCCCTGGAGGTGTGCACTAATGATTCACTTAACAGCAGGCCCATTGCCTCCTCCAGCCATAATTTAAAAGCATACAATAGGATATTTGACAAAAACAGCTGCCACTGCTTGCTGTGGTAGCTGTGTAGTTGGAGGTGAGCATCAAGGAGGAAGGGATGTGTTGCCTTGAAAACCCAAATGTCATTATAATTTCGCCTGATGTCCTGTGCAAATGGAGTTAATGGCACCTTGGGATACATGGATTTGGATACCTCAAATCCCCAAGCCAAAGAGATGTGTCAGTAATTGGTGACTCTTTAGAGCCCTCCTTTTGGGCTCTGCTCCAAGGCACCCTTCTCTCATCCTGCTGTGGAGCAGGTGCCTTCAGGTTAGGATTGGACTTGAGCACCGCTGTGCTCCGAATCCTGACCAGGAGAGAGCACACAATATGGGGTGCAATACTTGCAACAGGCTACAGGGTTGTCACACACAGCCCGTCTCTGTGGGTATTTGTCGGGCCACCAGTGTGAGTGGCCAACCTTGGAGACGTCAATGGTTTTCTCGTTCCCCCAGGACTCCGGGGTGTACTCAGTTCTGATATCCTTCATTTGATTTGAGCTTGTTGGCTTCCTGTGCTGCCCAGCCTACACATCTCTGCTTGTTTACACTTGAGAAAGAAAATCAGCTCAGAAAAAACAAGGCTCTTTTCCTTAGCTTGGAGCATCAATCAAACCAAGCAAGGGGAAATGAAGTGGAAATGGAGTGTGACATCTGGGGAAAAGCCTTCCTTTGATCTTTCTTGATATTGTTGGTTACAGCTAAAGGGGAAAACACTTTACAATTCCTTCATTACTCTCTGGTATGTGAAGTAATTCTTTCGGATAAGGGTACTGGTTGAATGTCTACATCCTGCAGCCTACACTGGGGAACAATGTTGTGATGTTAACGCAGCACAAACCACAGAGGACAGCTTATCTGATGGGAAAACCTGATTAACAGACTTGTGTTCATCCAGACCTAATATTGTCTATAAATTGTCCAACAAATTTTAATTATGTCAGAGAGGCTGCAAGATAGAGACCTGATTGGAATAGTGTAGACACCTTTCATTACACTTCTTCTCCCATTACTGTGCTGTATGTGCTTGCTGACTTGCCTGTATATCATATCTGTTTACTGGATTAAATACGCAATACCTAAATTTTACCCTGCTAATTAGTCCTTTAATGTTATCCGTGGAGAAAGATAGCCCTACTCTCTTCTCAGGTTTGATCTGCTGAAATGAAGGCCTGGATGGCTTGTGGTTGTAGAATTAGGTGCATGAAGACAACCGAGATGGTAGTGCACTTTTTATCATAATAACTTTTCCTGACACTAGGCGATAGTAACTTTAATCAGATGAAAATCCTTTCTCTCCATGTAGTCAGAGAATTCAGCTGCATTCATGCCTTGAATGCTCATTTCAGACATATATCAAACCATTCAACTTTCCAGAGTGTGATAATCTGTGCTTTATGTGGGGGAACCCTATATGACAATTAGAAAACAATAGCAGAAGGCAGCTGCCTGTGTTTGGAGGAGCATATTACACCTTGCAGAGTATGTTACACTCAGGACTGTCACTGATAGTAGTTTCCATAGTATCTTGGCTGACTAGAAGACCCCATCCCTTCTTAACATGTAATAATCTGAAACCAGTTAACCACACGTACATTACTTTCCACTTAGATGACCACTGTCAGCTTGCCAACCTGTGGAAACTCCTGTTAGAGCAGGACATCAGAGTTGCTCCTGCCATGAGGTGGGCTACCTTGGCATCCTCAGACCTGTTCTAGCCTCTCTTCTAAGTCTTGGTCTTCCTCATCAAGGAACACAGCAGCCTGGCACAAGCATTTCTGAGTGCTCTTGCAGTTTTAAATCATTCCCATTCTAGAACTGTGATCAACAGTTCTGCCTTTCAGGCAGAGAGTTAGCCCCAAAAGCAGCTAATTCTTCCAGGACTCAAGGGGACATTTCCAACACCTATTACTTCCATTTTTCTAACTCTTTATAGGAACAGCAGACATTAAAAATATGAAACATAGCACTGAGGCTCTCACACCAACCTTCTCTGGAAACCAAGACAAAAATGACCTGTGTGACAAAGACTAGGCACACCAGTGCAGTGCCAGGAGGTGAGGAGGCGTTCAGTGATATGGTGCTATGGGCAGAATAAGACACCGCTGCAGAATAGGACAAAACTGAAATTCCACTAACAATTCACCCTTATGGCTTTCAGTCATCAAACCAGAAAATCTTTCAGCCCTAGCAGCTTTGTGAGGCCCTCTTCTTTCTTCAAGAGCTTTACAGTTCTCCTGGTTAAGCAGGCAAAGGCTGGTGACTGCACAGTCCTAGTTAGTGGCTTCTAATGCTGCCACCTGCCACATCTTTCTGCCTAAGTGCCTCACTGTCCATTTATCTTCAAGATGCTCCGTGAAGCCTATTCACTATTCTAAGCAATCTGGGTTAATACAGAACGTAAATTCATACAAAGGATACTTTTTTTCATTATATGTGCAATAATATCTCTAGCAAGTTTCTTTTTCTGTGGCCTAAGCATTATAAATGAAAAAACAAAAACATAGCAGAATACTGTGGGACCATTGCAAACATCTGCCTCCAGTCTCGACAGTCTGACAGACATTGAAGTAAACAGTTCAAAAAGAGGGTTTTGTGTGTGTGTGTGTGTGGTAAAACGGCAAAAATGGGATATTGTTTAACCACTGTTCTGAACAACTCAGAATTTGAGGAGCATTAGGTCTAGACCCAAAGACTGTGATCTATGTTGCTAACAAATGATCAGTTAAAACCAGGCATCTAGTTTTGAACTTTGAGTTTGGACAAATTGCAATGGTCCATGTCAAAACCATGCAGCAGAACACCTCTCATCTCTAGTCTCTCAGTTGTCCTCCCAGATGAGGGATTTTTTTGTTACTGAATTAAAGCAAAATTCACTAGTCACTAGAGTGCCATGAAAAAAATGAGAAACAAAGTGATTATTATGAATTTCTCTACAATATCAAATTGCTTCTGTTTTAAATATTTCCCAGGAAGCAAATTTTTTTCCCCAAGTCCCTCAAATAAAGCCAACAATTCCAGAGAAGGTGGCAGTACTTATATTTATTATCTGACAAACCTTATGTAGCAAAAGATTACATCTATCTGTATTTTTGGCTGTTTTGTGGGAGCTGATGCCATCAGAAATGAAATAACCAACTTCTGAGAATGATTCCTTTTGGTTTATTGCCTCATTTTGTTTTATGAATGCAGCCTCCATCGCCTTTTGTTTTTATTCTGGCTTTCCATGTTGCTGTGCCTGCTGTTCTAGCTAGTTGTGTCATCACTTACACTGTAAAACCCAGGGGCTCTATCTGGACATAAAAATAACCTCATATGTAATTTGAATTTGAAATAACAAATGAATTTGAAATAACAACAATAATAAAAAGCTTCATGCATTTAGAAACAAATCAGTTTGTCCTTTTTGTAATGTAAAAAAAAAAAAGAGATCTTAAAAATGAAAGAGGATGAAATCCCACCTTTGTCCCAGTTGCGAGCCCTCTCTGTAACCAGTCAAAGGAGCAAATTTCTCCAGCAGAGAAAGCCCATGCAGAGACCAAGGGTGCAAACTCCTGCTCCAGCTAAAAACACCCCTTCAATGTAAGGAGGACACTACAAGAGAAAAGGGTTGGGGAACTGACCTCTTATGCCAATTCCTATTCAACATACAATCTCACAGACCAGGGGGAATAAATGCATATGGGGCTGGGAGGAAAGAAGAGGGATGAAGGAGAAAAATATAACTTTCCCTGAACAGAATGTGAGTTTCCTTGATATATGTCTCCCTCCCCTCTTCCCAAGAACACAAATTTCTATCAGATCTTTCGCGAACCTAATTTGATTCCCAGCAGTCCTCCATGCTTTTTCCTCTGGAGGTCTTGCACGTATGCACGTATTTCAGTTTTCATTTGCTGTGTCTGTGCCTTCTATTTTTCAAAGCTAATAGACGAGTCTGATGTTTTCTACTATTTTATATTCTGGAGAAGTTTTCCAGCAAAAACCTTGTGAAAAATTGCAGTATGCAGCTTTAACTCACATGCTGCAGGTTGCTCCATGGAACTGGAGCCCTGTGATCTTCTTCCTTTGCCCAAGTAGAATATGCTCTGTGTAAGGCAGAGATGTCAAGTGCACTCGGAGAAAAAGGGCCATGGTCTGTAGTTAAACTAAATATACACCACTTTCTCATGCAAATTACGTTATCCTGAGTGGAGCAAACCATTACAGTAATTGCATTTACAAATGATGTAAGCATGCCTAAGCCTTTTGGGAAAAGTTTTTTCTTCCACCTACATTAATCTTAAGATTCAAGGCTCTGTTGAGATGAAGGGCTCGTTCACACCTCACGCTCCCTGTGACAGCCCTCCATCAATTCAGGTTGGAAAGCTGCCCTGGGAAGCAGGAGGAGGAGAAGGTATTTGCCTGTGATTCTCCAGATGCTGCTCCTGGTGTGGCTGCTTGCCTCTGAGTGGTAAGTGAATATAAAATGCCCTCAACTGAAATGGGAACATTTTACACCTCCTTTGTTCTGAGAGTAATTGCATAAGATGGACAGCACCAATATGAAGCTATAGTTGAAATAAAAAGGAGTAAAAAAAAAAAGAAGAGTTGTTATTCTTAGGAAGAAAGTGCATAAAGAGGTGAATAAGACTATGAAGCAAGCTGAGATTATGGCTTTCCCCACCACCTTTCTACTAATATTTATTTTTAAGAATTAAAAATCTCTTTGCAAATGCAAGTAGTTACATAGAAAAAAATCACTTCATAAAGCACTGTACCGCCTCCAAAACTTTCTGGTGTGAAAACCAGCAACCACTAGTAAAAAGGAAGATGGGAGTTCAGGTTCAGAGGAGGAAAATACCACATCAACAAGAAGCTATTTTTGGTGCCTAAGATATAATGTGGTATATGGAATTTAGAACGATTTCAGCACCTAGACTCCATGGCTTATTCCAGAGATGTGATGAAGGTGTCATGGCCTAAAAAGGCAGATCTAGGAAGACCTGTCTCATCCTAGAGCTGAAACTGTAATTCCAGTAAGTGGTGTCTTAGAGAAACTCAGGAAAAAGGATAGGGGCAGTTGAATAACCTGCACCAGACTGATATAACTGAACATCTTTCAGAGAAGGTCTGCTAAGGCATTTTCAACAGCAAAATGAGCCGTTGGATCTGATAGGAATTTCATTGCCCTCAAGTGGGGAGCGAAACTTCTGAAAAAGGGGACATGACCACATTCAAGCAGCTCCACTGCCCCCCTGTGCTCCTGCCACCGAGTCAAAGGGATCACAGGGCATTTGCTAGATAGAAGAAACCATTAGGAAACATTAAGGCCAAAAGCAAACTTGCAGATATTCAAAAGGATTAAATAAAGGCATGAGGGCTGTTGCAAGGAAAGCCAGAGATCTTAAGCAGTCTGCAGCTTGATGGCACACTCCCTGAGTGACAGAAGACACTAATGGCTCTTGGAGGAGGTAAGCACAGAAAGAAGAAATGTTTGCACTGAGTAAATCTCTCCTTGGGGGGCAGAAGTGCAAATGAGATCGATTGTGAAGCTCTGTGACAGCAAATGCTCACAGGCGGTGGATGGAATAGTTAAGCAGGGAGCAAAACCATCTCCCAGGTGGGCGCAACAAGCCCTGCACTGGGCTGACAGGGCAGCATCAGCCTGGCTGTGACATTATTAGCAACCACAAAGGATGAGGGAAGAGACCTGTCTTCTGCTGGGCTGGTGGGACCAGCCAGGGCACCAGAGACGGGATGTTTCTCGGCTGGAGATGGCAGTGGGGATTTGCAGCTCTGCTGCTTACAACAGCTGGATAAGGTGTTGGAACCACTGCCGCAGCAGCATAGCAAATCAGCATTAAGAGCTGTCAAGAGGACACTTATTAATGTAAAGCTGCTTTTAATCAGTCCAAGGAAGCTGCAAAATTACCCTTCCCTAGGAGAGCGGCTGAACAAATGTGGCACAGAGAACAAGAAGGGGATTGTTTGGTCAAGTCAGTATGGGAAACTTGGGCTAGAAACCCTGTGATTTCAGTCCCAGGAAGGGAAGGCCATAAATTTTAATACATTTGTATGTGCATTCCTCTCCTAGTCCCCTTGCTTCCTTTCCATCCTAAAATCTAATTGGCAGCACTGGCACATGGAGAAAATACAAGTCCAACCCTGTTATGCCCATGTCGAAGAGACCTTTGCCGTGGACTTCAGAGACAGAAGGATCAAACCAAACTTTCCTGTGTGCTGTGCACGTGGCCAGGCCCGAGGCAGAGTCCTCCTGCTTCCCTGGGTGCATAAGCACTGGCAAGGCAGAGAAAGCAAGACGCCAACAGCAGCGAGGGGAAAGGTATGGCAGAGAAAGACCCTCTGTGTGGATGACCTTTAGGAGTAACTATATACAAGCATCAGGCAGAGATGAGGAGGAAGAATGAATAGAGCACCTGCCGCTGCATGCGGTGTGATTTAGTCCCAGGGTAAAGAGGGAAGGATGGATTTGCTGATGTCGTGAAGAAACATGACAAGGATAACTGAATTTCAGCAGGCTGGAGCCTTAGGGGAAAGCGTGAGCGCAGTAGCAAACATCCTGCTTAGCCTCGTTAAACCAGAAAGCTCCGAGCTGTGTGGCATAGGTGTGCTGTAGAATTGTTGTTCTCTATAGCTCTGGGATGGCTTTTTGCTGGAGTTAGATGGAAATGCTTGGAAGGCGGAGAGCGGGCAGTTCTCAGCTTGTCTCAGGCTAGCTCAGCTCCCAGAGCAGCTGCCCAGGATGCAGCATTCCTGTGGCCTTGCAGGACCTGGGGACCAAGAGAACCTCACCAGCTGCCCGCAGCGGACATCTGCAGGCAGTGTCCTGGGGCTGCAAGGGTGCGATGCACTTGGGAACCGGCACTCCGGATGGTGGTCTCCCCTGGTGTGATGAAACACATGACCACCCTGCATCAGACATGTTCTTAGCCCTCTAGACACTAATTTCTCTGCAAAGACCCATGCACCCCCACCTCAGTGTCCTTTTGTGCTGCTAGCCCAGCAAAAAGAGTTTATAAATGGCCTGGTTATAAACTCAGGTCAGACTCTGCCAGTGCCCAAGCAGTTTTGGAGTGAGTTGCAGGTGTACAATATAAAGATTCAGATACACCATCTACTTCATTTCAAGGAAATCTTTCTCTCTAGGACATAAAACACTAAATAAAAGCTGCTGTAATGCCTGGGGTATTCAGTTTCTCTAATGGTAGAAAGCAGACCAGCCTCTTAGGGATTTTTCTAATTGACAGAAGGTGATTAAATGGAGAGCGGTGAGGCAGGAAGTGCCCTAGGTGTTAAATACTTAAAGCTGGTTTGTGCCATTGTAAGAAAATGGAATCAATGCTCTGTATCATTATTTAAACACTATAATTACATTTGGAAATTCGGGTGCTTAATGTTCCCTCTGGCCCACAGCCAGAAAAAATTACGGTCAAAGGAGAGGGGGCCAATAAACCAGCAAGGCAGCTCAGGTGCGCTGGAGATCAGAGGATAAATTAGTTCCAGGGTACTAATTTAAATCAGTGGACTTAAACTGAGGCCCAGTTGATCTCAGGGAGCTGAGTGAGGTTTGCTCTCATTTTGTGTTGGCTCAGAGAGATGTTTTCTGGCACTCTGTGCCTCCACCTTGGGTTGGTTCTCCATCATCTCTGTTGAAGTGACCATGGTGCTACCCTGGGGAGGATTTTGCAGTGTTATTTCCCTTGAAAAGTTGTTGTTCTCCACAGCATCAGCCAAAGCATGGCTACTGTAAAAACATCTTTAAACTTTCACAAGCAGAAGAGAGAGGGCCCACTTTTTCTAACGATGGAGAACCATTCCCAGCATGATGACCTACTGCTGTCCCTGATCAGACTGTCGCTGCTCTTATGTGGCCCTTGAGCTCTGTTCTGCAAGCTCCTTAGCAAGGGACAGCAATGACACTCTCTTTGGCACCTCTGCACTTCAGTCCTAATGTGGCTCTGAACTGATTATTTAAGTGAGGGCCAGAGAGAATGCTTGATATGGTCTCAGCCCAGTACTTATGACTTAGAAACTAGCAGACTTGGTCTAAATTATGCTATACAAATTGAAGAAATTTTTATGCCTTCTTTAGGTGGATGTACCTGTAACAACAGGAGCATTACATCACCTTCTCTGGATACTGCCCTCTGGGTAGGGCATTTTCCTACACAACAGGAATGTTGGGCTCATGTCCCCATTTTTAATGTGACAGAGTAGGGTCATGATGGTAATATTTCTGCCTCCATCATCCCCAGAGAATAATTTAATTTTGGTCCCCTTCAGGTGGCCTAATAGCTGGGAACTGATGTCAAGGAAATCCATAGTAAAAACTTCGATCGGCAAGGCCAGTTGGCTACTGGACCAGATTACAAAGATATTCCAGCTGTGATGTCTTCAAATCAAGAACAGGAAATCTTCTGGAAGTTACTGGTTAGGCAATTTACTGAGCTTAGCATAGTAGTAAAAGAGTGAAAGGTGCCTAGGACTACCTATGCCTACTATCCTAGTAGGATAAGTTCAATCTAACTGATCAAACAGTCCTGTCCAGTCCTCATCAGTGAGAATCTATGAAACACTGGTGCAAAAAATTTTTTGCAGCCACTAAATTTGTGATGTAATGCTGGATTTACTTTTTTTCAAGATTAATAGCTACAGATAATTGATGCCAAGGTTTTAAAAGCAAACTTCATCTTATGTATAGTCCCAGGAGAGCAAATTATCCAATCATGTTTATGCTACTTATGGCAAAACTGTGCCTCCCATTGCTTGAAAAATAATATTGTGGAGCGAGGTTTGTAAGGGGGTTTCTTATTTTCATCTAACAAATTTTAAGGTCAAGCTCAGTAGTTTGTCATTGACAAGGCTTTTAGTCATTTTGAAGAATTGGGAAAATAGGGCAATCAGTGATTTTCAATGCGTTGTCCTACCAGCGTTGCATTCAGAGAGATAAGTGTCCTCATTCAAGTTGCATTTTTCTTAGCATATTTTAACAGGTATATCTGTCTTTGGCAATCCACTCTAGGGAAAAAGAAAATAAAGATCAAAGAAAATTACAATGTGAATTGCAGAAAGATACCTTCGAGCAGTTTCTATAAAAATAAGATTGCCTACTAGCGATGATCTTTAGAGCAGTTACCATGGTACGTGCAAACAACCTTAATGCAAAATTATGCCCAAGTCTCCTTCAGATGTTTCTTTATCTACAACAAGCAGCATAAGCAGCTCATTCACACCACCACCTTACTTCACAAACAGTGCCACTGAAATCCGCAACAAGGAAGGCAAAATCTGTGCCTGGGTAGTCACGCTTTCCAAAAGGATTTCAGTCCTGCAAGATGCTCAGCAGATCCTGCAGAACTTACATGGACTTGGGGACAATTAAGACTTTGCAGAATCAAACTGATAATTATCAGGCTTTGATTAGCATTACCTCCCGGGTATGAAGCTTACATTTCAAGTTTTGATCTCATAAATAATTTTTCTAACCTTTTCTCATTGCAGCTTCTTGAAATAAAGTCAACAAATAATTTTGGCATATAGATATATGAACACCTCACAGTTTATTGGAGGTGACACTAACGGCTTTTGGGGCATACTAATTAACCCAACGATTCTTTTACATTGTCCAGGCTTGAGCAAATAAAAAAAACCCTGATTTTCAGGTATGTTTCCCAATTTGTTTAAATATACATATATAAATAAATTATATACACAGATACAGATATTTTTATATAATGAGATGATAATTCTTAGGTTGGTGTAGTACAGCCTAAGCAAAACACATTACTTAGATGTGTATTTCTCACCCTCACATCAGAGGTGTCACCCTTAGATCTCAGGTATGACACTTAGACAGTAAACTTGGGGCAGGCAACAGCCATGCTTTTGTTGTGTAGCAGACAAAATCGACTTTACAGAACTGTCCTGTTTTGTGCTTGTGTTTGCATGAAAGAGGATTAGAAGTATGGCTTTTTGTCTTGTATAGTAACACACGTGTGATGGGTTGGATGGAGAGATTAAGGCTTTTGGTGTGTAGGACAGGCAGACATAGGGTGGGGTGTCCCATTCCCAAGAAATGTGGTGGGTGTATAGTGGTTGCCTGTGAATGCAGAGGCCTAGAGAGTGTCCATCAGCGCTTTTGGTGCTAAGGAGGTTCCCAGCAGTGGTGGCTGTGGTAAATGAGACCTCCACAACTTGCTCCATGAAACAATATTGACTTCACAGCACCTGCAGTTAAAAACTTGCTGATATGCATGTCTATCTGCCAGACATTTTGAGATTTTGGATGTTTTGGTCTCAAACCTTTGGGAGCACAAACCTACGAATGAGATCATTCATCTGGGAGGGAGGGTAGCTAGTTTCTTTAAAAGAAACAACCTTTTAGAAAATAATGTGGATGGGAATTAGCAGGCTTGGGCAATAGCAGACTAGAATTTGCCACTGCCAGTTTACTGCTACATTTGCAGATAAAGGCAGTAGTGCACATATGTGCTACCTCAAGTTGTGGCTGCTCCTCTGAAAAGGGTTTTAAGACCGTGCTTTATTTGTAGGAGAGGATCCTAAAATGAATATTTTTTTTTTATTTTTTTTTTTTTGGCAAGGGCCACACTAGGGGAAGGCTGAACAACTGTCCTAGCCTGGCACAGACACACAGGGGGCTGCATTTGCTCTGCAAATAGAGAGCGTCCATCTCCAGGCCCTGCTGTCTGGCACATTTCACATGTATTAATTCTACAGAAGAAAAACACAACATGAATTTTGTTTTTTTGAAGCAGATGTCTAATTAGCTGCTGGCTGCTATTTTTCTCTTAGACATGCTTTTGGGAGATTAATGATAATGAAAAATTGCTGAATCCCCTTTATCCCAAACGACATTCATTCCAATACTTTAGATCCAATGCCATAACCCACAACATACTGTTGGATGCTGTACTGCTTTCAAGTATAATCCCCATCTCTGTTTTGGAGAAAGGGAGGGGTTGTTTTGTTTTGTACATTCACGTCTACTTTGATTCATATGTAATTTATGGTGTGCTTTCAACTGTTCAGTTCACTTGCCTTCTGTGCATATTCCACAAAGCGAACAGAGTTTATAAGTCAGTTTTACAAACTTTGAAGAGTTCTACTTTTTTGAATTGTTTGATGGATTACACATATTTGTATAATAAGATGTGGTGCGCACATTGTCACAGACCATGCTTAATGGATTGGAAGCAGGAAGCTTATAATCCCACTGTGAACATAAGCATCCGCTGTGTTTGCAGGCTACTAGTCAGAAAAATCAACTGAAGCAAAACATATGCTGCCAAAAAGGAAAGTTGTCTGCTGACAGAAGGACGTGGTAGCACAGTGGGAAGAAAGGAGGCACTGTACTGTATCCTCATATTGCGATGGAGGCAGTGAGTCTAAAGAGCTCTGTCTGTAGAAATTTCCTTGAGCTGAAGCGACTTCCTGCAGAGCTCCAGTTCACTCTCTTTCTCAATTTCATTCAGTCCTTTTCTGCCTCTGCCAGAGACCTTTCTTCTCTGAAAACCCAGGGATGAAAAATCACTCTCCATTGTAACCGGAAAGTTAAGGGAGACGGCCCAAGGGTGGCTTCACATCTCCATTTTATCTGCCTTTGGCTGCAACCTTCACATCAGTTTTCATCATAATTTTTTAATCATACAGCCCCGACCTTCTAGCCCTCCAGAATGTGGCTAAAAACTCTTCATATCACACTATATATAAAATTTCTCTGTAATTGAAGTGTGCTGTTGAAATAGAAACTCAGATGTTAATTGCACTGAGATATCCGCGTCTAGAAGAATATTCTTTTTCTTAACAAGTTGTAGCTATCTGATCTCTGCAAGACAAGTGACGAAACCCCACTATCACAGCGGTGATGGTAGATCACTCTACCAAAAGGGCATCTCTTCAGTAGAATTATTTTTATGAACACTTTCAACTGTTGTCCCATATATTGAGCACACTTGGGATAGGCTTGGCTGTGCAATGGGGCTTTTCATGCCAGATGAAATGGCAGATCTCTTAGGAGTGAATTATTCATACTGATGTCATGACCTGTCATTAATATACTCAGTTTCAAAAATAAACTTTAATCCTTTTTAATAAGTCTCCCTTGCTTTTCCTGAACATCTTTTTCTTCTAACTCAAGAACAGACAGATCCTAAAACTTGAATGTAAATTCCTGAGAAAAGTCTCCTTTTTTTAATCATTCCCCCACTGTCTTTGTTAGTAAGCTCAGGAAATTAAGCAAATTTCCTATATTCCTTTCACTAAGCACACCAGTAATTTGACCTTCCATGGAAGAATGTCACTGTGGCCCTATGTAATTAAACTTCCTACCATATCCTACTAATTATATGCCATTTTCTTTAGGGAAATTGTTTCCCAATTCCTGTATTATATCACAAGAAATGTAAGGTATAATAATACTGATTTATTTTTACAGATATTCCCCCTCTCATACAACTAAGATCTGTTTTGTTCCCAAATTTCTATCACTTCTTTAATATTCAAGAGCTCTTACTTTCTCATTAATAAATAATAGACCTTTAAATTTCAGCCTCTTCTAAGAGTATTGCATTTTTCAAATACAAGGATTATCTCAGTATCATGACTTCTAACCCAAATTTGGATTACTTGTAAGCTTCTGAATGCAGCACAAAGCTTTGTTTAAGTGACTTTTTTTCCTTGCGTTTGCATTTGCAAACAATGGGTTTGTAAATCACCTCCTCATCCCCCAGTGTGCAGAGTATTTTTTTAATGATTGCAAATACATCTTGGGTTTCATCTAATTAAACCATACTCAGCTGATGCATGTATTTCTGTTTTACCTTTACTTGCACAACTATATTCTTTTCTTTACTAGTCTTTCTGGGTCACTTTCTCCTAATGTTCTTAAAATCCTGAAAAAATTCTGGAAAAAATAGTAGGACAATTTATCCTGGGAGTCCCAGTTCATTATTTCAGATTGGATCTGATCCCATCCCCACTGAAGTCAATAAAATGATGCCTTGTGATTTTTGATTAAAGCTTTTGATTAAACCTGACGCATCCAACTTGGTTGTTCTCCAAACCCTTAGATCAAGACCTCTTCTTTCTTTTGCTCTTCGATAGCATAAGCATGGGCAAGGGCGAAAAGAAAGGCTTTTTACATGACTGCTACAGAGTACAGATCTCTCAGTCAGACGGAAGAGAGGATGAGGAAACACAAAATTGTATAGGTCAGAGATAAAGACCTCTCTGAATCAACCTATCCCTTGCCATAGCGCCCATGCTCTCAAATCTCTCTTGCTTTGAGAATCGAGAGTTGGCTTTGATCATGTCTTCTTTCTGGATATCGCTGAATCACTGAGGTGAAACAAAGACCTTCCCACCCTTTTGAGATGCACATGCACACACATCCCACCTCTCAAGACCTCTGAGACACAATCTGTGATCCAGAGCAATTATTCTACCTCTTTCTTACTTTTATAAATGAAAGTGGTTAAATGCATAAGGCTTTTTACCCATCACAGCCTGAATTTAAATACAGATTTTATGGCTGTCTGGAAAGAGAACAGCATCATTTCTTAGGAACCTATTCCAGTCACAACTGTTATTTTATCTTACTGAATGAAGTAGTATTAGTTCTTGGCTCTAGCTAAGATTATGGAAAAGGTGGCTGGGTTCAGAAAGAGGAACCTGATTATCACAGTGCTGAATTTTTGGGTACCTGTCTATGAGGCACCTTCCTCCCTAGTGAATTTCTTGGTGTTCAAGCTTCATACAAGGCATAGGTATTGTTAGACACCCAGGAACAGGAGTCACAGAGGTCCATGTGCTGTGCAGAGAGCTCTTAAACTTAGCCAATAGGATGCTTTAAGGCAAGGAGTTTAAACTCCTTGCCCTCTTAACAATCTTAAACAGAGTTTCTTCTGTGAATTCATGCCTTGCAGTGCTCCCAGGATTCAGGGACAAAACTATTATTGGGAAAAATGCAAACCCGAGAAACTAGACACATGGAAAAGAAAAAAACCCTGCACCTGATGTTGTACTTTGGTGATAAACTTCTACCGTTTTGCTTGGGGTGACATCAAGACCTCTAAGGACTACATGGGTTAAGCTTTTACATGACATAAGGGTTCAGATCAGGCAGATTACAAGTGTGACCATGCCTCTTGCACATTTTATGGACCCTAGCCCCTCTCCTGATCATTAAACTGCTCTTCTACTCTGATGGGAGTAGGGAGCTTTCAGTTCCAGTTTCAGCTCCTAGTACCATACCCAAAGGCAAGCAGTCCTTGGAGCAGGAGCCAGGACCACTGAATGAAAGCACCTTTCTCAGAAGGTAAAGTTATGAATGAAAATTTCCCCAGACCATGGTCTTCTTGATCCTTGGTGAGCTACTATATAACACTTAAATGGGAGGCATAACACTGTCCCTTCTAGTCATCTTCTGTAAGGACATTCTTCCAGTGTTTGGTAGACATGGTCCAAGCATACCTACGGGATTATGTAAGCTTCTGGGTATGGAGGAACCCCTCTGTACACGTCAAAAACACAGAACCATGTCCCTAGGCCGTTTGTCAGCTTGAGGCCATCTTAGGCAGTGGTACAAACTGAAAGAAAACTGGGATTTTATCTCAGGGATCTCCAGGATGGTTGAGGGCAGCAACTCTAAGCAGCCTTTCCTAGTTCAGACACCTGAATTCCACTTGGTGTGAGTCATATGTGATGTTTGCATGTTCAGAATATGGCTCTAGGCATTTAATTGCACATAGCCAAAAATGAGGTCCCAAAGCTTTATTTGGGCAAATTGCTTTCAAATGTACTCAGCAGGTACTTTTACATCTGACTGTTTGTTTATATACCTGTGCAAAAATTCATGAATCTTTCTTTAAGTTTCCAGTTTTGAAAACATTGTTGTAAAGCTTACATGGCTCAAAAGCTTCCATTGCAATAATTTAGAAAAGAAACAAAAAGGCCTGGAAAATCACTTAAAGCAGAATTGTTCCTATGTCAAGATACCGTGAAGTATAAATATCAGCACAAGGATTTACTTTATTTATATACGTATTTGAAACAGACAGGGAGATACGTTCCTGTAGGAGCCTGCGACACTTGTACTAAATGCAGTGCCTCTTGGTTTTCATGTACTATTCTCCTTTGCACTTGATCTATTTGATTCAGTATTCACTTGATCTTTTTGCACTGAACATGCAGCTAGTGCACTAATATTAATTTTGGCATATTAGGTAGTAATGAGCAAAGCTAAAAATTTCATATCAGGATCTGCAGTCTATTCCCTATACCTTGCAGCTATCCATTTCTTTTCACTAGTGTTAGGGAGCTAACTTAGCCAACCACATAAAGCACCATCATCAGGCAAAAAAAATAATAGATTACAATACTTGATATTTTCAGCACTGACTCATTTAGATCTCAATGCCACTATTTGAGCTTCTTTGTTTTGGTGAAACCTAATTAATAAACCAGTTAAAAAAACTTGATTAAACAAAACATACTTGCATCCTGTTCTGAAGATAACCAACTTGATTAACCAGCGATTGCTTTATAAATGAGTATATGAATATTAATATTCATGTGATTTGTTGATTAAGCTATGCATACATTTTCAGAATTCTGCATTTTTAAAAATATACTCCCTTCTGTACCTTCTTTGGAGCCTATCATATTAATAAAGAGCACATTTAGAGCCTGTACTTCAATGTGTTGAATGCTCTACTTAAACCCTGAGTGCCCTTGGTTTGGTGAGCTCAAGGACATTTTGTGGAGCACTGTTCATGCTCGGCACAATAACAGAACATCCAGTTTCTTTGCTCTAATACTTCGGTCCTTCTGTACTTAAAAAGTTGGTTTATTTTAGCTTAGACAACACTGCTTCAAATAATTCACCTTTTATGAATTTTACTTTCTCTGTCAAGGCTATAGAGAAATGGCATCTGATGTTATTCATTGTAGAGATAGGTGTTAGAAAGTTCATCCTCAGCTTAGCAGGAGTGGCCCAACTGCCCATCTGCCACAGGGTCTGTTAAGAAAAGAGCATGGCAGAGCCTTCCTGGAAGACATTTTTACAGTTTAATCAAAAGACAAAGTTAAGAGGCTGCATTATTAGGAACTCTGACTGAAATATATCCCCTGCTTAATTTCCCCAAAAGACTGCAGACTCAGCAGGAGACGCAGCTACTCCTTTCTCTCAGGATCTTGCCTCAAAGTCACATGTGTGATACCCAAAGCTAAAGAAGTGAATGAGAGTCTTGTCTTTAAATTTTTGGAAATGCAAAACGTGCTCACAGATTAATCTCTGTCCTGAGAGGGTGCAGTGGGTGGTGTTACAAGGTTCCTGTTACAGATTTACGTATCTAATGCCAGCATTAGGATGATACAGCCATGGAGCTGAAACAGTGTTGGTATGTGCACAGAAGGGTGCCCTGGGGTCCTGTGTGTCAGTGGCACAGGACTTTGACGGGGGGAACCTCGACCTATCCCTTCCTACCGTTCTGTGCCACGGTTTTTCTCAATTCTCTGCATCTACTGGGGAACTGGAGAGAAGCTGCAATGCTCTTCCCAAGGCTGTAACGGGAATAAATGGAAAAGGAGAACTGAAGGTCCTTACCTCTACATAACCTGTCCCTGAGTCCTGGACAGTATGAATACAGACTGTAGAAAAATTCCATGAAAATAATTTTTGCTTGGTTTCTCTCCATCTGTAGGATTTACCCTTGGCTGCTTTATTGCAGTTTCTAGGAGAAACTGGGATTCTGAAGCAACTGGGCTGAACAGTGGCAGCAACTCTTTCTGGCTTCTCCAGCAATGAAGCCGAGCTCCCAAGCTCGTCTGATCTCCCAAGCTTATCCTCTTCCTTGGACGATAACCTGTCTTCACATCTTGCCCTGTGCGTGCTGGTCTATAATAAGAAAGGGTCTATCAACATATTTTAGTCTTTAGTTGTTGGGTAAGAAAACAGCATTTTTTGGGCATGCATAGCTGTCCAGATGTATTCTGCAGTGAGTTAGGTTTGTGTGTGTTTTTGTGCTGGTTTGGAATATCTGAGGACATTTTTCTAAAATGTGAGCACCTCTTTGGAGTGGCCTGAGCCCATCAGCTCATTTTGTAGAGGATCTGCTTGCCAAAAAGCTGTCAGGTGATAATACATACAGCCTCTCTGGCTGAGCTTGAAATGATGGCCTGGTGAGCTGGCTCCAAACCATTGGTTTGTTCTTCCAGGCAGCGATGATTCTGTGAGATCAGCACAAGCCTGTGGGGTCCCGGTGCTGTTCTCATTTCAGCTCACAAAGTGATGTCCAGATTGATGAGCAGCACCCACACTGAGGGACATCTGGTTACTTGCTATCTTTTAAATGTAAGTGCACTTCAAAAAAGAAAAGAAGAAAACCTGAGCACCCACATCTAAAACTGGTAGGCACATGAACGTCCATGACAAACATAATGCATGACAATTGAACAGTTGCAGTTTTAATTTAATTTTACATCTTTATTAGCCTGAGTAATCATCTCCCAGGAAAAATTCTCAAAACTCATGGCCTGGCAGGAAGAAAACCAAACAGAACAAAACATTAGCCAAATGCACAATAATGAAGACTTGGCAATGAGAAGAAACAGATGACTGAAGAAGTCTTTTCCATCTGAGGCCATGGTGGTTCAATAACAGCACCCTGCCAATAATTGGCTTCATCCAAAAAATAGTCCCAAATTTCTAAGCATATCAAAACACAATGAAAGAACTGAGTTACAGGCAAAATGCTGGTTTACTTGATCTCCAAATTAAAGATGAAGAGTTAATTCCAACTTGTCTTAAATTTTGAGATCTTAATTTCTCAGCCCCAGAGTAGCTTACAAAACTAATTTCATATATGGAATAAACAGAAAATGTATAATGTAAAATCAGGGTGCCCTAGCTAGATCATCAGGAGAGTTTAATCTTTTAAATCCACAGCTCTAGATGCTACAACTTAAGTGAATGGAATTCCTGAGGCAAGAGAAGGCCCCTGTCTTCTAGGTGGGACAATCGTTAGCAGCATGTTGCAAACACACAAATAAGAGGAGTGAGGTTTCTTCTAATTTCTTCCCTGAAGCAGATAAAGTGGGTGTGGGGTCGAGTGGCTGGGTAATGGATGTAATTTGTGCCTCCTTCCCGGATGTTTACCAGTGTCTCAATTTGGGACTGAAAAGGGGGAATGAAATATTCCACATACAAACAATCTTTCATTTGTCACCAGAAGTTGGAGTAAAGAAACTTAGGTACTAGAAAAAATGTAAAAAAAGTATAACTTCCCAACTGTCCATGTACAAAGAAGCATGTGGCAAACATACACTGAACAGTGTCCCTTGTGCAAAAATAGGTGTAGTATTTGCATAGTATGAGATTCAAAAAGCAAATGACCAGCTGCCATCACACTTAGGTCTATGGTCTGAATCTGGGATATGCCTAAATTGGCTCTGCCTTCAAAGGAATCCCTCCTCTGACCTCAGAGCAGGTTCCCAAACCTCCCTAATTGTGTTAGTGGCTTTGGTGATAGGAAGGGACCCCAATTTTGAGAAACCATCTGCCTTTGAGAGTTAATCCTAGGAACCAGAAGCAAAAGCAAATAAGCAGGGTGCATTGAGCTTTGAAATGGTGGTATGGTGGTCCTTAGCATCATAAGCTGCATCTTGTCTTGTTGGCATCTCATACAGGTATTTAAAGCTTTCGAAATCCAAGCAGTATCTTCATACTTCCCAAGGGGATCCACTAATATTTTCCAAAGTTGAACTAAACCAGAAATGAATAAAACAGCCACACCACAGCCTATGTGAGAAGGACACTGAGGTGCATTGATATGCAGCACTAGATTCACTGTTTGCATACACTACAAAATCTATAACAGCACTCACATTTGAACCTACAATGGAAAGAACCATTTACAGTCATGGTTCACAGCTTCAAGTGCTTCTCTATGCTGATTTTATCTTGACATCATTAAAGCCAAACACTGCCCATTAACATGTTTTTTAGAAAAACAAGAGAACCTGTAAGATGTTTTTCTTTTAGAATGTACTCCTGAATATTCAAGGGAATACAAGTATTCCCTCCCCTTCAGCTGTGCTAGTCCTAAGTTTACATATTACAGAGCGTTTGCCTTCTCCAAATTAATTGCAAAACTCAATCTTTGGAATACTGACAACTGTAAAAACCTAAAACTACAGATGGCACAATTAGAACACAAAGGATGTGTTGACAGGCTGGAAAATGGACAAACTAAGCAAATTTGCCCTAAAAAGGTTTGGTAAAGCATCTTTTCTTTTAAAGAAACAGGAGATTTTTGTCTTCACTTTGCCTTCACATAAATATTTTTTTTTCTCTACAGCATTACAAAAAGAAGCTTTATATTGAGAAAAGGTTAACAAACAGTGTCTTCAAAGACAGGAAGAGTAGTTTTCTATCAAACCACTCAATGGAAGAAACAGGCTGGAGTTATTTTTATTTCTGAATTCTTGGCAATAATTTTTGGTTCTGACTTGAGAGTGCAATTCTGCTTGAGAGAATGAGAAGATAGCAGTGAGGCTTTCCTACTCAGAGTATTTTCTCCCTGGGTATATGAAGAGTCCCATTTGCCCAATGCCAGAAAACTGACCTGTTTGTCCTGTAGTGCTAGCACTCATGGGAGCTGCAAATGGGTTTCATTTTGGCTTATGTGTCATTGATTGGAGTCTTAATTAAAAAAAGACAATCTCATAATTTTGGGATATGAGCCACCAGAATGGAGAGAGTGATGAGCTTATGTTTGAAAATGGAATTACAAGTCAGCAAGGAATATTTTTATCCCAAATTTGATAGAGAATCAGAGGAAAAGGCAACTCCAAAGCCATAGCAAAACAGCTGTCTCAGATGCAGTCCATGCACACACAGATTATAAACTTTCCTTCTGTGTCAAGTCCATATCAGCAAAGCTGTGCTGGAATGGATGATTTCTGAGTAAGAGAGGAGCATAAATTTAGGAGGTATCGCCCCTAAATCTGGGTGGCGATGGAGCTTTTTGATGACAACCAGCCTAGCTTTAAGAATGCAGAGGTTGTTCCCAGAGGTTGCTGACATCAACCACTAGTTGAGCAGAATTAGATCTAGCCTGGGTACGATGAGCTTCAACACCCAGAAGTCAGCTCTAGCAGAAAAAATCGGGACTAATACAGCTGAGAAAACATTCAACCAGCCCCTGTCTGCAAGCCCATGAGTAGAAACCAAGGCAGTTTAAAATTTAAAAAATAAATAAATGTTTCAATAAGTTAATTAATTTTCAGCTGTGAAAATGAAAAAAGAAAAACACACAGTGGCTTATAGCTTCTAAGTTAATATTACTGCCCAGAAACAAAAAATAAACATAAATCTGAAATACTATCTGTCGCAGTGGAATATATCATAAGTCAGGTCTTCATAGGGAAAATTACCTTCTTCAGTAAGTTATTCTTGGTATCTGGGTGGAAGTGGTGAAAAAAGATTTTCTGAAACACAAGGGATGTAGCTGAAGTGGGAGTTTTAATGAGAGGAAGTTCTGACATTTCAGTCAACTGCTTCAAAAGCGGTTTGGCAAAGCTTTAAAAAAACCTTAATTAAAGTGTCCATCAGCTGCACTAATGTTTTAAACATAGTCCATATTTTCATAGCGACATATGACTGAAAGGTGAAAAGAACTTGTGAGCAGCAGGTCCCATCTATGTGAGTGGAAAGAAGACATATGCCAGGTGATTCCCCTCTTTCAATCTCTGTAATTCTTCACAGGAAGATTATTATTCCCTTCAGTCAGTTGGGGACACTGAAAAATCCTATAGAAAAATTGTTTGTCATCAAATGAAAGCTAGATTATATATTCTTTTTAAGATTCTATTAGTTTCAAAACTGACAAAATTTTATTTGACTCTAAAATCCTTCATTTTAATTTGAGGTTGTAGAAACATCTTAAGAACTTATTTATCTCTTTTCCTCTCTCTTTCTTTTCTAGTGAAAGATGTTTTTAAACAAAGATGCTGCTTTGAACAAAATATAAAGAAAAATCTTGTTTAAAAAAACCCAAACAACCCGTACTGACATTCCAACCTGATCTCCTTCTATGACAAGGTGACCCACCCAGTGGATGAGGGAAAGGCTGTGGATGTTATCTACCTCGACTTTAGTTAAGCCTTTGACACTGTCTCCCACAGCATTCTCCTGGAGAAGCTGGTGGCTCATGGTGTGGATGGGTGCACCCTTCACTGGGCAAAAAAATGGCTGGATGGCCGTGCCCAGAGAGAGGTGGTGAACGGAGTTAAATCCAATTGGTGGCCAGTGACAAGCGGTGTTCCCCAGGGCTCAGTATTGGGGCCAGCCTTGTTTAATGTCTTTATCAACGATCTGGATGAGGAGATTGAGTGCATGCTCAGTAAATTTGCAGATGACACCAAGCTGAGTGGGAGTGTCGACCTGCTGGAGGGCAGGAAGGCTCTGCAGAGGGATCTGGACAGGCTGGATCAATGGGTTGAGGCCAACTGTATGAGGTTTAACAAGGCCAAGTGCCAGATCCTGCACTTGGGTCACCACAACCCCATGCAACACTACAGGCTTGGGGAAGAGTAGCTGGAGAGCTGCCTGGCAGAAAAG
>VZTL01044571.1:34968-45174 GCA_013400535.1 Scopus umbretta | reverse complement strand
CAATGCATGTATACAGTATGCAGTAACTTGCAGGGCCAGACTGATAAAAGTCTCCAAGTTTACCTTGTGAAGCCACAGTCCTCTAGTTCTTAAGTGATTCTTTCAGTATCTGCTCTTTGGGGGCCAATCTCATACTCTAGAAACCACAGCATTCACTAACAGACTTTTACTAAGGACAAGGAGCATCAGTCCAAGACAAAGACATTGGCTATCATTGGCAAGTTCCACTCAGCTGAGTACCTCTCATTCCAAAAGCGATAGGGGAAATTGGCAGTGAGTCCGCTGATCCCTGAACACTGACTGGAGGAACAGCGTTTTAGCATGAAAAATTTTATTTGCAAGATGAAACAACCACACAGCTGGACCAATCCAAGAGCTGGAAGCAGTGTCCATTTCTTGCTATTGCTAACTGTCTACCCAAAGGATGCTGGGGCTTGTTATGGGCAGACCAAATGTCCCAGGCACAGAGACTCATTTCTACGATTCGCCTAGTCAGTCTCACAGAGCTGTAACCCAATACGTGCCTTGAGATATATAAGATTCAGACTGCTAAGTCAGGAATTTGAGGGACCACATCAAAATAAGCAATCCTTATTCTGTCCTCCGAACACGTATTTTCAACTGGGATACCTAGCAAAAAAGCACTTCAGCTATTGCCCAGGAGGCCTCTGTTGTACTCTGATGTATATACAAACTCTCCAGCTGCACAGATGTACTGGGCAGGGTGAAGTAAATCATCACAAGAAATCTCCACCATTATTTTATAAGGCTACTGATCTTTTAAAAGACAGCTCATGCTCTATGCTACTGCTTCCCCTTTCTTTTCTACAGTCTGGCCTGATGGACCCAAGCACTTGCTGAATTGTCCAGCCGTTCTGCTAACATGTGCTTAACAGACAGGAGATGTTTAATAATGCAACACAACTTGACAGCACAGCATCCCGGGAACAGGACAAAAGGAAGACAAACAACCTGTTTGACAAGGATTGCCAATGTAGCAAAATTGGCTACACAGATTTTTCTTGTTCTTGGCCAAAAAAACCCTGTTTCAAACCAAGAGACCTCAGTACAAGAACAATCTGGGCAAATGCGTGGTAGTCCTTCAGAAAGGTACGCACTTGTGGAGCCACAGGTCATCTTGAAACCAGTAACAAAATGGTATTAACATATCTTCAGTAGTAACTTATTTGAAAATGTCTTCAACAGTGACTTACTGAGCTTATTCCACAGCTAGACAGCAAACCCCACTTGGTTATTCTACTTTTTTTTTTTTTTACTTTTTAAAACAGAAGATGAGTGCTTGCACGGTCTCAAAAACCTGCATTATAAATGAAAGAAATAATGCAATAGATTAGAATGCATTAAGCGCTACTGCTCTAAGTACAAACCTGCTCCAGCACTGCTACATCAAACTGCTGAAAAAATCCAGAGACTAAGTCCAAAAAAGCCTCAAAAAAGCAGAGAATGTGAATGAGCACCATTAAATGGATACACAGTTCTCAATCTGTACCAGAAAATGGATGTTTTCCGTCTAGTCACTATCAGAAAAGAAGAGGTAACGATGCATTTGAATTCTAAATCATGCGCATTGGACAACTTTTCATAATCATTTTATTCTCCTAGTTCTCCCATTTTTTAAGTAGGATGTGAAATTCCACAAAAAGACCAGATTCTGGCAATGGCCAGAGAAGTCCTAGCTCCTGTAGGTAATGAAAACTACCAAGTGATTTTACTGATTTCACAAAACTAAAACTAATTTGGAGCATGTGACTGATTTTCAAGTCTAAACAGACAAGGTGACCTTGAGGCCCTTTCCAGCTTCATATTCTATGATTATGGGTTCTATGACTGTCGAAGTAATGCTCTAATTAAGATGCTTTTCCTGCTCCAAACACCAAATTTCAGAGAGGTTGTCATTGATCTTACCTGTCTAGAATTTCTAAATGACAGAAAAGCCAAATGAGATGAAGCTGGTGTGATCAGTGTGTCATCATTTTGAGGTAACTGTCAGAATCTTAGTCCAGAAGAATGACAGCAGGCTATGGCCAATAAGGGTCTATTTTCTGCCACTACCCTTGCTAGGAAATATTGGCAGATAGGCATAGTGACATGGAATGTCACATGCTTCTCTGATACAGCAATGCCAATAGATATCCCAGCAGCTGGTGGATAACTGGGAATTTGAGGCATAAAAAGAATTAATATTTATCCAAAAATAGACATCAATAGATGTATTGAAACATCTGGATGTGGAATTTCTTCAGTTAAAACTGATAAAACTGAAATGAAAATAATTGAAACAGAAAGTTATCTCTTAATGAAGGATGAAGTTAAGTACTTTGGTAATACAATGACAGTGGTAGAGCCTGATCTTATATAAAGAAGGTTCAAGTCGCAAAGGCAAGAACAAATCATATGGGACATGAAGATTAATTGTGATTTGCTAGGGTCTGTAGACATTTGACAAGGCATCTTCACCAACTATAGTGAACTACTATACACAGTTAGGCTGGGTCTCCAGGCTGCTAAGAGTCAGCTGAAATGGAGTAAAACTTTGACCTTCAGACAGTTGATGTACACTTTGGTCAAGGCTCTCTTCCCTCTCTAGACACCAAGTTATACAGGAAGCTAACCAGGGCAAAGCAATATAAACCCTGACTAGAATGACTGCTTCACTAAATTCCTGATCCTGTCTATAATTAACCAAGTTCACAACACAAAAGAAAGAAAACAGCTTCAACATTAAGTTCTCCACACCAAATCATCTACTGGTTCAAGACACCTGTCTGTCAAGGAACACTTCTGAAGTTGCAGATGTTTAGAAAACATCGTTATCTGTAAGTCAGGCTATGCTCTACAGGATGTGGCTGTCACCCACAGGACAATAATCTCGAGAGTTGAGCCTCTACAAGCACTGAGGAGATTCTCATCATTACAGGCTCAGCTAGACCAGTCTACGTATATAGGAGGACCAGTTTTAAAACAGAGTATGTAATGTGTGCCTTCTAAATAAATTACTTTCTGATGCTCCAAAATTGTGAACAATAATCTAGGACATGACCTGGAATGTCTTCCACAGAGAACTATAGTCCAATCCTCTTAATGAGTCTGTGAATGCCCCTGAGGATTCCAGAGCAACAGACTGACTGTAGTTGCCAATCCTGGCAAATATTGTCAAGACAGAAACTAACTACAAAACAAGTCTCCTCAGACACCTGAGATACAGGACACCACATCAGACTCAGAACCTGCAATGTAGCAGCTGCATCCCTTATGTTAAAAACCTCATCTAAAATTGAGGTTCAGATCCTCCAATATTGAGGAAAGCTACATGCCAGTGTCCAGACAGACTTTGTCCTGATGAGCTCAAGCCATTAGAGAGAGCTAAACTCTTAACATTCAAAGGACGAAAACATCAGATCCCCCCCGGTTTCCTGTTCCAATGTCAGAAACACCAGAGCTTGCTTAGACCAAAGTGAATGGTGCTGCTCTAGGTCTCTCCAACACTAAGTGCAGTCCCCAACCCCAATCAGTGTACTGACACCAAAGAGGTTCTAGGAAGAAGGCATGCACTGCCAGATGGCTTAACCATCTCCTGATACTCATGTCTGTGCTAAAGTAGTGTAGTCATAAGTGGATATATTTAGGTAGTGGTCTGCTTAAGGTATGATAATCAGAAAGACGTAGGTCATCCCTTCAAACCAAGATCAGCTGCAGGTAAGAAGGCACCTCTCTACTCTTTTTACAGTCTCAGCAGTTACATCTCCTCCCAAGAAAGTAACTCCAGCAGGAAACTATCTAGTAGGACTTCACAGAGACAGCAGCCTCAGAAGGCCTGATTTGGGTTTCTTTGTGGTGGGTGACTGTCATTCAAAGTTGATAAGAGATTAAACTGGCCACCCATGGCCAATCCATTGTCCTAGAGCAGCATGGGGATTTGCCACCTGAACTAACAGGATGGGCAAAATAGGCTGAACCAGGATGTGTTGCTTAGAGCTGGCTCTATTCCAGGTTGTTGTTCTGCCTTTACATTGGAAGCTGACTGTTCCAGTGTGAAGGCTAAGATATTTGATTCCTCCAGTCTGTAAGTTCCTCAAAAGGAGGATTTGGTCAGTTTCAGCTGGAACCCATGGAATCATAATGAAATAATTTCCACTAATCACATCTTCTCCCAAGTCTTGATAGCAGAAAAGGACACTATTTAGTTATTGCTATTTACAGGGAATGCCAAGATTATCATCATTGTGACCAGGAAAAGGGAAAATGTTTTGAAGCTTGCAACATTTAAAAAAACCCTATTACTTCAAAGCCAAGAGGTCAGGTTTAGCGAATGACTCTCCAGGTGACCGTAATCCACTGGTCACAGTATAAAGAACAAAGGCAGGCTCCAGCAGGAAGTACAGTGATTTGGGCTTTTCGCCTTGAGGACAGCGTGCTACCTGGTCCAGACTAGGATGCTGCAATGACACGGTTTGATCCAGGGAATTGGTGAACTGGGCTAGCAAATCCAAAGCAACCTAGCTGTGAAGGGTGGGTAGGGGCTTGGGTGTGGTTAGTGGAAACTATTTCAGTGTGATTCCACTGGTTCCACATGCAACTGGCCAAATCTTGTTTGTGATAAATTTGTCAAATTTGTCTTCTTTCTTGGAAGAAGAAAATACAGATCAGTTATTTCAACAGAAACATGCAGTATGACAGGAAAATATTGGTTCTTCTACAGAGAAAAGTAAGCCAGGAGCCACTGGAAGCATTCACTGTAACAGTGAGCCCTAAATCATACCTTAAGGCACTGAGAATGCCTTCACATTGTTGAGGAATGCTCATATTTAGGTTCCTGGAAGGGTTTTCTTAGTAATTTCACAGTAATGTGACATTACTGAGAACAGGTCCTATTCCTGGGTTGGGTTCCTGCCTTCCTAAAGGTCTGTGATGCCAAAGGTTAAAGGGCTGTCTCAAGAAATAAGTTAGAATCTCGTTCCTCTCAGTCTGCCCTAGAAGAATGCAAAAGGTGAGCTGAAATAGATTAAATTTATATTTTATTTGTAGATCACCTTTTAAAATAAAAAAAAAACCCCACACTAACTTCTGTATTATTTCAAACAAAATAAAATACTGACACCTAAAACACAAACACAGGAGGTAAAAAAAAAAATAAGTAAGTGCAGGTTCAACCTTGTCTAACAAGTGCAAAAATTGCTTTGAATAAAACAAATTGGAGGAAACCCTAGAGCAAACCAAAATAAAATATAGCTCTTCAAAGCAGCAGCGATTGTGGATCAAAGGCAAAGGCCATCAAAACTTCCCAAGCCACAATGTTTCTGCATGTCTGAAAAAGAATTAACTCAGAACAAATATGGAAATAATAGTAGGTCTCTGTTAAGCCAACAACAAAGAAATCCTTAATACCATAAAACAAAGTTATGTCAAATCTCCTATTTTTAAAGATACAAGAAGCTCCTTTCAGACAATGCTTTAAAATGTTATTTATAGCAACAAAAGCAAAGACTTAAGATAAAAGTCAAAGGGATTATCATCAATGCTCTAACTACACAGTTACTCTTCCAATTTTTTGTTTCATTTGTGGTCTTCAAATATAAAGATGTAATGCAAAAATACTTCCATACCGCTATACAATCTGTTTCAACTACACTATCTTAGCAGACCAGATGAAGCAACAATCAGCTTTTAGACAGCTAGCCACATTAAACAGGAACACGCAAGCTAACAATTCCAATGGGCTTTTGTTGCTTTTCATGTTTTGTTTTTTTTTCAGCATTGGTTTCCTTAATTAATTAGTATAATTTTCTTAAAGTTTACAGGAGCAAGAGAACAACTCTTAATTAAGAGCTGGATCCTGTCACGAAACTCATGCAAGAAACACGAGACTTAAGGTATGAGTGTTACTCACCCAATATGCACACGTCACCTGAACCAGGAGGACTCTCTATAGCACCATAAAGCACAGCCTTCAATAACACAAGAAAACCTTTCCTTCAGAACGAAATTTGGAGAAGAGCAAAAATACTGGAGAGGAGATCCAACACACAAATAATCGAACAAGCGCTACTGTCCTCGTTCTTGGTATGTTCTGCTTTATCGTCAACTAGTGGTAGAGGCTTCACCAAGTCGCGTTTCAAAACACCACTTACAGGAAAGGGAAGAGGGCAATAATAAGGGCAAGCTATTAATAAAAAATCCTTTTAAAATGTTACCATAAACTATCACTCTTCATAGGCAGATATTCTATGCTTTGTACATACGCTGAGCTCTGCATTCCTGAAATGAGCAGCCTCCACTCCTTTTGTTCAGGCGCCTCTCACCTCTCTGTACCACAAATAACAAAGGATCACGTCTAGCAGTCAAATGATAAAAGTTGGATCACTGCTACCTACTTACCAGTTACCAGTTCTTGTGTGGCAGAGTATCCTTGGACACGTTTTGTTCTCAGTATTTTTCATTTCAATATTTTTTATGCAGTATCTTATGGCATGAAATTATTAAGAGGCAGCATTCACTGTTTCAGGACTTTCAGCAACTGCTTATGAGTTTAAGAACAGCTGAAACCAAATGCATACAAGTTTTTTCAACTGAAAGGAATCATTACAAATTGCTTAAACTACTCAAGTGTTTAACCTTTCTATTCAATTTTTATGAGTTCCATGTATGACCAGAAAACAACAATACGGTTTCATCAAATGAGGATCAACTGAAAGACAGAGGAAAGACAGGACGTTTCTCCTCCTTCCTTTAAAGATTTTCTTTTGTTCTCGTTCTTTTAAGTGTTCTGTCTTAGTCTATCAGCCACAAAAAGCAGAAAACTGGTACGGAGATAATGCCCAGATCGTCCATAAGCATTACTGTAGTCTGCTGCAAAGTACAAAGTGAGTTGACATATCGGGTCTACATCAAAGATTATACCCTTTGGCAGGTTGTAAAGACAGGTTGCAATTTTGTCCATAAAAACGCGTGTTCCACAAAATGGGTTCTGTAACATGAACTGTTAGTGGTATGCCACCATTCCACTGATCCTGCACATGCGTTCATTTCTCAGGAATGCTTGTAAGCTGGCCTATGCTTTGCCCTAAGATAAGCAGACTTGCATGAAGAAAAAAGCAGCGTGTCGCAGACAGAAAGATTCAGCTCTCTGCAGGAGACTTCTTCCACAAAATGCAAGTTCCAAGACAGGACATGCCAGTGGCTCCTGTTTTACTGCCTGTATCACATATGCGGTATTTACGGCAAGAGCTGAATATAATGGGAGTCCTTTCCTGCTTACGTTTTAAAAATTAAGGGAACAGCTTGAGAAAACACTGCATTGCAGGAACTTAAGTTTTCAATGACCCTTTAATCAAATACCAAAAAACAGTAAAAGCAACACTGACTGTCAGTTTGGAGCCTCACCACTTAGACTTACACATTACAATGTATTCTAAGACTATCATGTAATATATTTTTCTAAAGTGCTTCTGCTTCTTTCATTGTGAATGTGGGAAATGGAGAACTGCGTAATGATTTCAGGCTCGAGTCCAGTTTCGTACTCTTTTTTATCCATAACTATTACATGGTGCATTATGAGTTTCAATATAGATTAAATATAGAGACATGACCATATCCATTTCTCTCATAATTACTGTGAGAGAAATAGTAATAGAGTGTGAATGAGGTGAAAGTGTAGCCACGGAAGGAAGATGATTTTATGACTATGGAGCAGAACTACTAGGGAGACACCATTGGTACCGTAACTGCCTCTCCCACAGATTTCCTGCACAGCTTTGAGTAAGGTACTTAATCTTTCCATGCCTCAACTCTTCATGGGTAAAGCAGAGGTCAAAATACTTAACTTCATAGGCATGCTATAAGTATAGAAACATTTGCGTTTGCGAAGCTACTGGGTGTTGCTAATAATAGCTACGTATGTACAATTGAAACATAAAAGAAAAATATATTTCAGCACTGAGTTTGAAAGGTGTATAGAAAATTAAGTATAGCATTAGCATGCAAGTACATCATTTAAAGTCCAGATTGTAATATATGAATGTGCACAACAGAGTGAAAAAGCAATGCCAGCAATGTTACCTCTGTCACTTCATACTTTTTAGCACTTCACTTTGAGAGCCCAATATTGTTGTGATGGCTTTTGTAGAAAATTTAACACGTAAATGTCCATACATCCACTGTACGCATTAATTCAGCCTCTTGATCCTAAAAATAATTCAGCAGCATACAATTTTACAACATATTGATCTACGTAACTCATGAGTCGGTTTTTGTGAGTAGGTATCAATCACTTCATTGTTTACTTGTCGTTGGAAAGAAATTGATTTAATCAAACCTTGCAGTAATACGTTATTGATGTATCCCAAGAAAACGAAGTCATGATGAACCATCAGGGTCCTAACATAAAACACCATAAGGAGTGGCAATTTTGGCTTCAATCTTTCATTGTGATTTGCAAACATATGTCATTACACAAGCAAAGCCCCGTGCAACACTGTAGCTGGTCTGAGCAGCACTATGTATCATTCACATAATAGACTTGGGACAAGCTCTCCATAACTTGGCAACCCCAGGAGGCTAGCCAAAACCACACTGTGGACCTTGTGTATCTCCACCACTTATATACAGCAGTGTATCATTTTTACTCAATTTTAGCAAACTATGACCCTTCTGGGGGGAGGGTGAGGTGATATGACATCATGAAAATAAGAGAGAGTCTTAGCCCTTCTCCTGAGCACTGGCTCAGCCTTTGTTCTCCAGAGCCTTTAAACTTTTCCATATATCGGACCACATGGGAATAGCAATTTTACTTGATACACAACCAAATTCCTTTATGCACATTTGTCAAACAAAATACAGCTTACAGTGGCAACTGCAGCAGCAGCTTGAAAGCGTAAAGTTCGAATAGCATTTGATGTATATTATAGACCTTTGAAAACATTGCCAGTTTAAAGCAGGGAGAAACAAATACTATAGCAACAGCCACTGCCAAAATTATTCTGGCAAAGGTGAGCGTTTTACTGCAGTTAAACTTCTGTTACAATCGTGAGAAATAAGAGAGGACAGTAGCGACACTGTATCAGAACATCTTCACTAAAGCCCCATTATTACCAAATGTTGTAGGATGTACAACAAGCCATATCAGAATTTTAGCACCGACCAAGCATATGAGAATACCTCAGTACAGCTTACAGAGACATCTATAGGTAGTGTCTGTCTAATACTTTGTAATTATTTACATAGCAGAGGCTGAACTTCCTCCGTAGGTATTCATACAAAGTGAAAACATTTTTACAAGAAATGTGTTTCACAACCAAACAAATAACAGTAATAAGATATCAATACCCATTACCAAAAACAGATGCACCATTAGCACGGACATGTTCCTTAAGCAATTAAGTCTGTATCAGAGATGGGTAAAAGATAAAGTTGGTGTAAATACAAAAAGCAATATAACCAGCAGCCTGTCTTTCTAGCTTTGTCATCTTTCTACGCACCCAGCTGAAGCTGAACCAGACCCAACTTTGAAGAAGACACACAAACGCGTACGACCACACATGCTGTATTGCGCATAACTGTTTGTTGTAAAATTCCTAGAAAGGAGAGAATCTGTACATACTCCAAAACTGAAAAACAACATAAACAATGTGCTCTATTACACTTAGGAAACAATACTACGGAATCATGACAACAGATACAGTAGGGTAAGGGAGACAGTTTCTTAATGAAGTGGGAATGGACTAGGTCTCCAGAGCCACAGAGCCTTTCCAGAGGTGGGTTTGATTGCCCTCGATACTTCCCTGCTCAGTGGGGGGAAGTAGAGAGGGAAATCCCAGGACAGAATTCTAACGTCCTCGCCCCTCACCCCAGTCCTCCTGTCCGCACCAAGGGGATGAAAAGGCAACTCCCAGATATTTCACTTTTCTCTAGAATTATAAAGAGAGATTTTCTTGGGATATCTGATGCGTGAACTTGCAGAGATAGAAACAACCCCTCGGTATTTACACACACACACATGCAAAAGAAGAAAAGAATAGGCATTTCCTCACACATACACCGCAGAAGGGATGTAGCTATTTTCTCCTCTCCAGGCGGGGACGGGAGGAGAGCCGAGGGCTGCCTGCACCGCCAGCTCGGGCTCACCCACGCTCGGAGCGGGGCTGCCCCGGCACCGCCGGGGGGAGGCACCCCCTCACCAACACCCCCCCC
>VZTL01044571.1:11862-34155 GCA_013400535.1 Scopus umbretta | reverse complement strand
TTTTTCCCCTCTTGTCGGAACAGGAAAGAACATCTTGTTCCAGTGCGCACAAAGGAGTTGATGGGCCGCGCTCGTTAAAACTGCTGAAGGATGTTTTCTTTTATTGGGTGGCCTAGGATCGAGATACCCGCGAAATGCCAAGCAAAGGGTTTGGCACACCTGCCTGAGGTGCAGGATATTGTGTTGTGGGGTTTCTGCCCCGTTTCCCCCCCTCCCCCAAATATTAACGTATACTTGGAACACTACCGAAACGTATGTGGCATTTGTTGCTCAGTCTGAAATGCGTTAGATGTTATTCAGGCTTTTGTGTATCCATCTGTTCAGTCCCTGCTGCCCTCCTTCATCCCTCTCCCAGCAGCTCCCCTGTTCTGCCTTTGGTAACATTAAACCTTATTTTCCCACAAATGTAGTTTGGGGGGGGGGGGGGGGGAGAGAATCACTCCCAGCTACCACAAATGCTCAGGCTGTTTTACTTAGAAAAGGACTGGAGGCAGCCCTGAAGGAAGCAGAAGTGGCGACCCAATAGCATTCCCAAAACACTCTCAAAGAGCACTCAGATGGTGTACGGTGTTCTGGCTGCAGACGCATCCCGCTCTTCCTCCTCATCTTTATGTTCTAATTCAAAAAGATAGATGGGAGAGAGTTCTTCACCATGACACCTTTCCAGATTTCATAATTCATTCCCACCTAAATGAAAATAAAATCATTAATTAAAAAAAAACTTGTATTAAAACAGCTGCTTCTAAATCTAGCTTTGATTCCAGACTTATCCTATCAATCAGAGGACTTGAGTATGCCTCAGAAATGTTCTTGAGAAAAATGTTGCAACTGGAATGTTTCAGGTTCGACAGGTTGTGTAAAAATTTTTACAATCATCCAGTTGTCGGAACAGCTGCATATTCCTTTGTTATTTACTGAATAACTTATCACCTTAGTAACATTTAGAAAGGAATGCTAGCTATTAGTATCACTTCTTTGTCTATGTTTTGTTTCTTTGATGTTGTTTTCTGCTTTTTATGTCTCTTCCTTTTTCTTCCTTTTGCATTTCCTCGCCTTTAGTAACTTTCTATTCCTACACCATGTAGGCTCCATTTATGTCTCACCCCCCCCTGCTAAAAGCCTAAATCTGTAGTAATTAAGTACCTCATTAAACTGCCTTTGAAATATCATTGTTGTTTTCAGTATTGAAACTACAACAAAACAAAAGAACATTGGCAGGTTTATCAGTCACTCCCATCATAAGTGGCTGTTTTAAGACTGAAAGAAATGTTCTGCATTGGTTCCCCATCTGTTCGCAGGTAGATGATGATCCAGTTGCTGATTCAGCCGCTTCACACACATAGCATGAACTGAACTTCCATTACTCAGGAGAGCTCTGGTGTTGCAGCGTTGGTGTTGGACAGAGGAGAACATTTGCCAGGGAAAAGAAATGCAAGGAGCCTCTAAAGCTCATCTGAATTTGTGGATTTTTTTGGTTGGTTTGGTTGGTTTCTACTTTTGCCTGTTGCAGTCAGGATCAGACTTCCGTATGGTATTTCTAAGGACACCCAGAATAATGTTTTTAGTATTACATTCTTTCTATTCAACTGGTAAAGAAATGAGATGAGTGTCTGTGCTGTCATTTAATTCAGTTGCATCGTTCCTACAAAGTCCAGGTGCTCCTAAGTTCCTTCTGTTGTTCACATGCAAATGGTTGGAAATCATATACGTAACAGTTAACGGCACTGACTTTGCTGGAGAAAGAAAACCGCTTATGATGTTTGCTGTATCAGAGCAGAGAGACGGTGTGCATTCTCTGTGCTTTCATGATGGAAAAAAAAAAAAATGTATCTACACTCCTGAAACAAAGTACATTTTTTTTCTGCAATAAATGTTGTAGCTAAATCCAATAAAGATTGCCGGCATACACAGAAACCAAGCGACTCAACAGAACAGTACACTGCTGCTTTAAGGGAGTTAAAAATCATGTCTAAGTCTAGAAGCACAGCAGAAAAAGGTCAAGTTCAGCTTATGGAAGAAAGCATTTCCTATTGATTATAGGTAGCATTTACTGCATGAATTGGTCCTGACACTACACTACAAGAGATCATAACCATTGCTTCTCTAACTGGATTTGCAATAGGAAAATTGAGAAATGGTGAACTGTATTCAAACTGCAGCCACTGGAACTACGGCTAAAAGCTCAGCATGCGTAACACGTGTATATGTGTATGTGTGTGTGTGTGAATATACTACCGCTGTCTCCACAGCACATTGTAAACCAGACTGGACAACCTGCAAATACTGCAGAAAGATGTTATATTAAAATATATCATGAATTTCTACCTAAGCAATATTTATGTGATGTTACAGTGCCAGATGTTACTGTTTTGACCACGGATGAAAGCAGCTATTTATTATGGATGCATTTGTGTCCAGTTACTTTTTCTTGTGTCAGAAGAATGGTCCTATGCTACTAAAATGACATCGGACACTGGCTTCTGAGCTTCAGTACTCAGTGAATGCATTTACCTGCAATGCTATAGAAGTTTGACATGACGTTATCTAGTGAGCTACCTGAAGAACATCGTTCTTGTTGTTTCCTATGTAGAAAAATGACTTTTGACACATACTGCTGAATTTTTTACTGTGTACAGTAGTATTCCTGTTAAGCAGAAATCTGTGAACTGACTACATATGCAAGTATATACATATTTGCATTACTTCAATACAACGAAGCACTGCTGCAATACAAATTCCAGTTTCAGCTCTTACAAAAGAAACAGTATCAGCTATTACATGGAAATGCCGTATGTGTGCAGAAGGATATATTCACAGCATGACAATTCAATCTAATGTGCTGCTTTTACAATGGAAATTATATTCTCTACAATTGCATGCAAGATGCTGAG
Source organism: Scopus umbretta (assembly GCA_013400535.1). Classification (NCBI taxonomy): domain Eukaryota; kingdom Metazoa; phylum Chordata; class Aves; order Pelecaniformes; family Scopidae; genus Scopus; species Scopus umbretta. The sequence continues at coordinate 31,264 of VZTL01044571.1, read as the reverse complement.
TTACAAGATAATTAAAAAAATAGCCCCGAATGATACTAATAGAGACACCGCATTTTCTGAATTAGTTTCAGTACAGTGATGACAAAAACCAAAGCGGAATACTTGTTTTTGTATGGACTTAGGGAAGTCAGACAAAGCCATTGTGATTGACAGTTAACCATTTACAGATATAGACATCATATTGCAGGGTATATTTTCTACTCTTGATTTAAAGAGTGCATATTGCCAAGTATCCAGACAGCTTGAGTTTCACAGCATTTATTACACTTAATGGAACTTTTCTCTTTTAATCATACGCCATATGGACCTGAACCAACATCCAGAGCTTTTCAAATATGTTAATAATTCTTAATAACAAGCCCAGAATCTAGTATTATCTGGATGATGTTACTGTATTTGGAAAGACTCCTGAAGCTGAGGAAAAAAAAAAAAACAACAAACAAACCAACCCCACAGGCTGTACTTCAACATGTCAATACAGGAGGGCTGAAGCTGAATTTTGCTAAATACTAAATCAGATGCATAGAGCAGTCTTTTCTTGAGCACATCATCTCTCCATTGGGATTGGAAAAGGTCATAGAGCCCATAGAAGAGCTTACCCTTCCCAGAAAAAAAATTAGAATTACAACCATATTTTTCAGGTCTCAAGTCAAGGTGCACATTGTCTATTCCTAACTGTGCAATGCTTACAGAACTATTAAGAACAGTGCATTGTAGAATCTGAAATTTACCCGAGCCATATCTCGCCATAGCAAATTTTCAAACAATGAAAGCTTTGACTGGGAATAGCCAGGGTTTATACTGTTGGCTTCAGTGTTCACCACAACTGTCATTACTTTTGTCTCAGACCAGGAATGGCCAAACACTATAAACGTAGGGCTGTTTCCTTTACTCCATCCTAGCCCTCCGGCAGCCGGATAAACACTCCAGTCTTTTTTATGGCATTGCAGCTGAACTAATAAACTTGATTGCAGCTAACCTGAGGTCCGCTTTGCCCTACCAACAGATAAGCAGCGGTACCCCCAGCACGGAGAGCTTAGCAGGCAGTCGCTTTCCAGTCAAACTACCTCCAGGCAGCACCTCCCCCGGCCATGCTGGCCATCACTTTTTCATACTATGAATATTGAGCCACTTTCCCCCAAATCCATGAGGACAATTTCTATGAGAAGACCACTGCGTTTGAACGAGGAACAGTTTACAAGATACCATAAAAGTGCTGGAAAGAAAACATTTCTTTGTGCATATACTACAGAAGAGTAGGGAACCTGCCTCTAAGGCATTACACTCCAACTGCATACAGATCACACCTCCTGGCAGTTCTGTTAATGGCAGAAAGATTCAGAAGAGCAGGAACTGTCTGCAGATGGCTAGCAAGATTACTTTCCTTTTTATATGACACAGTTTAGTCAAATCAAAACCACAGCAGCTGATTGTTTATCTCATCTGCTCTTTTTTAGATGCTTATCTAGTTGATTATATGGAAGTTGCTGCATGGATTATAAATATGTTTGCTGCAATTACAGGAGAAAAAAATTAAAGCTGTTTGCTTGTAGTGTTTGATTTAACAGAAATTACATATCTTCCTGTCTAGAAGGCAATTCAGGAATTCCAAATGCATGGATGCTATTCTAACACCATGTTTCAGCCTACAGAATGAACTTCACCCACCAGATAGATATGTAAAGAAAAGTCACTTCAAGTTATATGGAATTTTAAGGAATTGTGAAGGTGTCCCAGGGGAATTACAAGCAAAATTTATACATCATGCTCATGGTAAGTCTCAAGTTGTCACAACAAACCAACAATTACAGGAAAAGTATTGGTGGCCAGAACTTGATATGAGGGGCTGAAGCTTAATACTAAAGTCACTTACCAAAATTAAGACAAGTGACTCATGCAGTACCATTACAGCCTACCCCTTATGTTTTTTTCTCCATGAATGACTGACATCACAGCCCCTTTGGGCAGTTGCTCTAGCTATCTTTCTGTGATAGACAACATCATAAAATGACCAAACAGAGCATTTACATTGTGTGACATCTGCTGCTATAATCACTTTCTTGTCTGTTTTCAGCCAAGAATGAAAGCTGTAAGAATTAGTACCGTTTAACTTCTTACAGTGTGCAGTTTTTTTCTGGAAATATATGTAAAAGGTCATTATCAAGTTACCGTCAAGCTGATGAAGAACTAGAATGTTAAGGAGAATTCTGAAAGAGATTTCACAGCTAACCTGGGGAAAAAAGCGTGGAAGACCTTCTCAGTGGACTAATTAAAAATTTAAGGAGTAACATACCATGTAATCACATAAATCATTTCCTAAACTAATGCCTGGAGAGCTACGCACACTGCGTTAAATGTTGCTAGGTTGAGGATCTCTAAATCTGGCGTAGTAGCAAAATCGGATACAAAACACACAGTCCAACAGCATGAAAAGTAATAAAGATCATTGTTGCACTATGGATCTGCAATTCAAATTTGGCTTTGTAAGTGCAAAACCCTGGAATCCTCTGAAGAGGGGAGTCAGAGCTTATGTTGTCTCTCCAGCTCATTGGGGGAAAAGGACTGCATACATATAAAGTATCTTTGGGATAAGTACACACCTGCTTGCACCTGCTTGCCAAGGGCAACTTAGAAATATTTTGAATTGTTTGTGCATAATAGATTGCTTTCCCTTACCTTCTCTGCATTACAAGACAAATGAACAAGAAAGTCCGGTCAGCCTTCTGCTAGCTATAGACAACTATCTGCACATATCAGAAACTTTTAGACAATAACAAAAAGATAGCACAGAGATAAAATGTTAGTTTATTAACACCACAGACTTCTTAAAAAGAATACAGTTGATGCAGTATTGGTCATAAACAGCAGAGGGCATTTCTCAGATGCGCCGATGCGAAAAAGCAAATTCAGTCTGGGGAATCTCTTTGTGTGTTTAGTCTAGACTCTTGCTGCAGACATGGTTTTTCTCCTTTGCTGCTCCTTTATGGCTATGGAAGCAACTATCAGTCATACCACACAACATATGATACTTCAGCACAGGTCAATAAACAACTCTGGTTTAGGTGTATTATATTACATTTCTCTGTTTGAGCTGTGCTGACTCTGCAGAAACAATAACCATCTTCTCTCCTGTAGTAGCAGAGGAACCTACGCGTGCTTGGAGCAACTCCGCTGATTAAGGCCCCAGGTCTGCAAGAGACCTCATCCACACCAATACTTGGAGCATCAGTGCCGTTTTACATAATGACTTATATTAGCTACTTAAATCTAAAAATTATAAAAGCCAAATAAAATAGTTACTAAAAAGGCAATATTCTCTTCTTGCCAGTAAAAATCTATGTGTTGCAATCTGGGGCAGGGACTGATCTTCAGGAGTGTGCTTGTAGTGTAGTAACCACACCAAACATTGGTCTGTAGNAAAGTGTAAACAACTGAAACCAGGACACTAGTGTAAACAGCTGAAACCAGGACAAGACATCACAACAACAACAATATATTTAAGTTAAAATTATGCACATTTGACTTATATACTCTTTTTAAACTGTTAAATAATAAGTTTAAAAATTCTATGAATATCACAAGAAGCTGAAAGTCTTAATTAAAAACTTACTAGTCAGAACAACGAGGTTAAACATATTAATGCCAGCGTATTTGGTGCTTGATCTCTTCAATTGTTCTTCTGTTTTCTTCTTCAGCTACCCTCTGCTATAGATCTCAGATGAACTTATGCCCACACTAGGACAGTTCTATTCCTGTGACCCACCCATTTTCTATACTCCAGCCATTCAACCACAGATCACTTATACTCAGACCTTTAAGAAATAAGGAAAATTAATATTTGACACCACCTTGTACCTTTAGTAAGAAAGAATTTCCCACTATAGTAGAGAAATAATACTTTCCTTTCTATTTGTATATACAGTTCATCATGGTTGTTGCAGGCTACAAAACCAAAATAATATGTAATATTGAGCATATGACACATCACAGTTTAGTTGGCATGTATGGGCCCAACAGTATTTCAAAGTTTAAAGCAAGATGAAGTCTAATGCCCTTAATATTTCCAGATATATATACCCATTCCAATTTAAAACATGTGAGGAGCCCGCTGAAGTTCATGAGACCAGTTGTGTTAAGGAAATGTTTAAACATTAGTAGAACCAGGCTTCCAGCATGGCAGCAGGTAATATGTGTACTGGAAACTATTTGGCTGGATTGCTGAGGGCACATGGAGGAGATGCATACCTGTGATGTCTGGATCTGCTCTTTCTTTGTAAGATATTAAAAAATCAAAAGTGAGTGTAGCACTTTTCTAGTATGCCTAACAGATCTTCCAGTAAGATATAGGGTTAACTTACAGAAATTAATTTTTGAATTCTCTAATCTCCAGATATTTTTTAAAAGCATCCTTTTAAAAATGTGAGTTTATAAAGTTAATCCTGGCTTAAGAAAGCTGATTTTAAATAACCATTATTAAATTAATTAAACACACATTCAGATCATTTTGTATGTTCTTCTAGAAGAACTGGCACCTATGGATGTTGACTGTCAGTACTGCAAGTTATCTACGTAACTACACTGGGCTTTATATGGCCATTGTGAAGTTTATGGATTGGAAACACTTTCACCAAATTATGACAAGTTACTGGAAGGCTAATTTGGAAAATTTAAGGATTTGCATGGCAGATGACTCCTCTTTTTAGAGCCTGAGGTTAGGGCAGGGGCAGGAAGTAGAGGTTACAAGGCAGATTATAAGTAAGTGTGCAATTAGTAATAAAGGTTTGTGGACTGTGAGCTTTCTAGATCAATCACTTCAAATAGCTGGCTTTTATGTTACACTCAACAATCATATGGGAGAAAACCTGTAAAAAAGTTATTTTGGGAGAGGAAAGAATCTAACACGTTATTAACAGGAGAATATCACTTCTGATCAACTGCTTTTAGAGCTGACTAGGTTGGTCTACTCAAATTGCATTTAAGAGATGATTAAAATAATCTTATAATTTTCTGCATTCATCCTGCAAGAACTTATGAAAAAGGAAAGAAATAGTTATGCATAATTACTGAAAATGGCTGCAAAAGAATAATATGCTGCATGCACAGCATCTACCCTGCCTTTATGAAGGCCAGCCATTTACATACAGGTGTGAGAAGTAACCAAAAATAAAACTTTTTATATAAAAAGGAGAAATTGCCTTTATTTGATTAAAAATATCTAAATTGGTTATTTATAAAAAACAAGGTAACTTCTACAAGGAGTGCATTATAAGTAGTTTTTCAGATTGTACAACAATGTTCTATATTAATAAGCATTGTGGGAATGAAAACATCACTTACACCAATCCAGATATAATGATATTTCAGCTAGACAAATTGGAGTGTTACAGCTCAGCAGCAAAAGGCATACTGTAAAACTTCCTTAAACAAAACACTACATATGCTGGCTAAATTCTTAGATGGAAATTTGCCATTGAGCAAGGGGCCAGCTCCCAACCTATACGTCATTTACATGGCATGCTGCATGGCAGTATACGTTAACTATTATGCAATAGAATCCTATAGCAAAAATACAAAGATGTGTTTTTAATCAACCACCTGACAGAGATCAGTGCTGTTTTTCAGCTGATCGGTACTCACTAAGCAGCCCAACCACATGTACTGCAGCTGCATCCAGTCCCAGGTCCATTCAACCTATAATTAAATGTGTCCTTGCAATTTCAAAGAAAGAAGTGTTCATTTTCAGTTTTCCAGTGAGGAGTAGTCTAAGGTTACTGAGAAGTATACAGCGCTGTTCCTCTAATTAACTCTTTTGAAGACCAGTTCTGTAAACATTTACATGGAGGATTCATTTCATGCATCCCTGAGGTGATCGTAAGAAATATTTCTCGTGCTTACAGGCCAAAAAGAGGCTAAGATGCCTGAATTAGACTCAGGCAGAAATGCCTTAATCCAAAGTCACAAACCCCAAAGCTTTTCCCCAAGATTTTCCTTGCCTGGAAATGCGTAAAGTCCCCTGGAGCCTGCCTGTTGTGCTGCCCATTCCATGCATGCTTGCTACCATGCTGTTTCTGTGCATGCCTTCTGTGAGCAGCCGGGCAAGGCAACTAAAACGCTACCTTAAAGGTAATAAGCAGAGCGTGATGGGTCTCCTGGTTACATTTCGTGATGGACTGAAAGAAAACGGTCTACTTGTAATCAAAGAATTTAGCAAGGTGCTCAATACTCCATCACTACTTCTGAAAAATAGGAAGGTATTGTCTTACTTACTTACTTTAATGTTGCCATTATACTTTTAAAGAGAGTGAATAAGCTAGCTAGAATATACAGATTTTCTTTCATAAGATCAAGTTTCACTTAAAATTACTCTAGCTTTACTCTTGTGGTTATCCATATGTTATTAAAGCATTTTTTTCTTTTGGCATTTCCTCTGTGGGGAAGAGGTTGGAACAAGAGTTTCAAGTTCCAAAATAAATGGAGGATGGTTATTCCGGTCTGAACAAGAAAAACTGTGGTCGCTGTAGTCAGGATTGCAAACCAGATTTGGTTTAAAAAAAATCATATGTGAAGTCCCACGAGGCATAGAAGAATGATAATGTTCAAATCAAGATGCTGCACTATCACAGAAATTGTATGCTCAGATCCTAGCTCCACTCCCTCTTTGAATCCCTGGAAGCCAGTTGCTTTTGCTCTAACACAGTTCTCCATCTCTAACTAGAGATATTAATATTTCATTTCTTCCTCCATTTGTCTTCCTTGCTTATTCAAATGGAAAGCTTGTCAGAACAGGGACTGAAAATCTCTCGGTATGTATACATCATGAAATAAAGTGGAAACTTGATCTTGGTTTGGTCTCTCAGGCTACCATATGAAAGAATTTATATATATTTGTATATAAATTAAAGTAAATGGCAGTTGTATGATAGTTGAAAAATACAATTTTCCCAGCGTAAAGCTATTACCTCATCTTTTTTTCCATATAGATATCTAGGGAAAGCCCAATGTTGAGATGTGGCCTGTGAATAGTCCACTCTGTCAGAGCGAGTGGGAGAAAATTGTCAGCTGGCCAATGACAGCAGCTTTCTGGATATTTTGCACAACTGCATCACAAAGATATGAACCAGCAATAATTTTATCAGACTGCAAAACTGACTGAATTTGGCAATTCTGTACTGTCGTGGTTTAAGCCCAGCCAGCAACTAAGCCCCACACAGCCGCTCACTCACTCCCCTGGGTGGGATGCGGGAGAGAATCAAAAGAGTAAAAGTGAGAAAACTCATGGGTTGAGATAAAGACAGTTTAATAGGTAAAGCAAAGTCCATGCATGCAAGCAGAGCAAAAAAAGGAACAAATTCACTACTTCTCAATGGAAGGTGGGAAGGTGTGAACACCACAGGCAGGTGTTCAGCCATCTCCAGGAAAGCAGGGCTCCATCACACGGAACGGTTACTTGGGAAGAAAAACGCCATCACTCCAAACATTCCCACCTTCCTTCTCCTTCCCCCAGCTCTATATGCTGAGCGTGATGTCATATGGTATGGAATGTCCCTTTGGTCAGCTGGGGTCAGCTGTCCCAGCTGTGTCCCCTCCCAGCTTCTCGTGCACCCCCAGCCTGCTCGCTGGTGGGGTGGGGTGAGAAGCAGAAAAGGCCTCGACTCTGTGTGAGCACTGCTCAGCAGCAACTGAAGCATCCCCGTGTTATGAACACTGTGTTCAGCACAAATCCAAAACATAGCCCCATACTAGCTACCATGAAGGAAATTAACTCTACCCCAGCCAAACCCAGCACATGTACAAAGGAGTTTTCAGCAAAGATACAAACACAAGAATAAATTACTGTACTACTGGCTGTATATCCTTTCTAAGGAGAATCCTCTTCCTGTCTTTATTTTTAAAGAAGAAGTATTAATTGTATGGCTGGATTTCTTCTTTTCTAATAATTCCATTTTCTGAGGAGTTCAAGACTCTGAGAATGATGAAGTAAATTATCATATTTCTGTTCAGTTTCAAAGGGCCTCTTAAATTCAGATCTTCTTAGCTGTTGCAATTTTGTAACTGAGAGCCACTAAACCAGACATTGTTAAAAACAGCCAAAAGGTTTAAATTTAGGTGAAGTTGGTCAGGTTTAACTTGAAGAAAATTACTCTCCAAAATGTTCCTCTTTACTGGTTAAAATATGAGATACTGAAGAGAAATTAGTTTTAGTTTAGATTTAGTCATACTTTCATTACCAGAAACGGTGGAGCCAACATGGTTTGCCTTACTTATATAACTCATATACCTCTGCTTTCCAATATTAAGACCACACAAGTTGATTTCAAAGTCTAGAGGTAATGAATAGGTGTACGTTATTTTTACGTGATTCCAGGGAGAGGTACACAACACTGTTCATGCTGTTTGCTGTGTCGCCAAATAAATACATGCACTTTTACTATGCAAAGTGATGCGTTTTTCTTATCGGCACTGACAGGGAAAAGGTAAGAAGACACTCACCAGATGAAGTAATTTTTTGCAATCAAAAAGGGAAGCATAGAAAAAATAACAGGTAAAATGTGACGTGTTGACTCTTTTAGCTGCCATTGTTCCATTTTTTGCAGATGTTATTCTTTTAAAATTCAAATTCTTAGTATTCTTTGAACACTGGCAGTAGTGTTCTATCTTCTACAGTTGGGGATTTCAGCTTTCAGAATATTATTCCATCTGGAACTTATAGGTTTTGACCTTTTTTCCTAAAGGCCAAATTTCAATAGCTTTCCGGAGTTCAGTAATCCACATGGTATATTTCTTCCATATTTTAACAGTCTCGGTGTGTTCCACAATAGGTTGATTAAAAATGTAAAAAGGTTGAGATGCAGAACAGTTTGCATTTATGCACCTATGATATTTATACTTCAAATAGCTCCCTGACATTTTATTTGGAAACTGATATGTTCTTCTTCCAAATAAATAATTCAGCTAATGTATTACATTTTTGTAACTCAGGAATGAAAGTCAATACTATTCATAGTGCTGTTGACATGCCTTCTAGTAATTTATGGAATAATTATGACCATATTTGGGATACGTCTATTCCCTACATTTCTGATTTGTCCTCCTCCAATACATCTTGACAATGTTGTTGTAATTCATGTATATTGTACAGACTGAATATATTTAAAGACAGACAATTCGTTCCAGACAAATACATTAAGAATATAACACAGCTGTTTGGAGCTCACTTTCTCCATGAGACCTTTACAGTAGACATTTGGTTAGTAATGAAGGAATTCTGCAGTTCTACACTTCATTCTTAGTCCATGAGACCACGAATGATAATTTGTACTGAATCATTATCTAAATCCGTGTAAGCCTCTAAAAAATTCAGAAGATACATATATGAAGTGCTTTATTTCAGGGAGTGGGTGGTAGGCAGCATTGTACATATATGGAAAAAATTTTTCAGTAGGTTAGCCAAACTTTACACAAACATCTAGTCTTATCATAATTTGCTCAGATTTTAATTTTCTCAGTTAAAAGAATTACACAAAGGTATAAACCTATTTCCTCTTTAGTGTTTTTAATAATTATTCTTATGATTGTATTTTACAAGTGTTTTAATCTTTAAAAAGTGTCACTCGTTGAAAGAGAAAATATTTCAAAGAACACAGAGAATTTCAACTGACAATGCAAATTTAAAACTGGGGAATTAGACTCAGGGGAAGAAAATCGGTGAGAATTTTGCCATTGACTTCATGAGGTCAGTTTTTTTTTCCAGTCCCCACTATATAACCTGGGAATGTTGATTTTGCACATCTTGTTGAAATTCATGCTTCCGCGGTACATAGCTCTTGGCTATTATTCCGTAAGCCTTAGAATTCGCGAGGGCAGCAATATTAACAAGAAAGAAGCACAGCTAATGCTTGTCAACACATGTAACATTTTTTAAACCTACATGCACGTTATGATTCATTATCATCTAAAAGCAGAGTTCCATCAGAAGTGACATGGCTATTCACTTTGTGAAAACAGCTCATTTTAAAAATTTCATTAGAAAGTAACAGATTTGTCAGGTTGTCTGAACTGAGTAACTGAAAATATAATTAAAGTATCACTATTGGGTTTATTGAGAGTAATAAACTTAATTAACAGACTCCCTTTTGTTTAAATTGACAATTTTCTTTAGGAGACCATTGATAATTTATTTAAACTAATTCCTCATGAAAATTAAGTATTAATTATGAAATTACTATTTCATAATGGTACTATAAACATGCAGATCAGCTGCAGATAAAGATTGGCATTTTTAATTGTTTTTGTATGCTACTCATTTTCTTTCATCATAAATGAACACTGGATTACTTTCAGTGATTAACAAGAATATCTCAGTAATACTAGAACATTTAAAACCTTGACTATTGCTAAAATGTATCTTGTCACAGTTAGCTGGTTATTCACAGAATTAAGAGAAAAATCAGTCTCTGAATGTTGATCAAGAAGTCAGCCCAGAGAAAACATATAGAAAAGAATCAGAGGTAGACTGCTGTCATAATTATTAATTGTCATTTGGTAGGTAGAACTGTTATTAAGTCCAGAGCGGCAGAATAGGGAATTTTGACTAATTTTATTGTAGCTATTAACATAATTTTTATGTGGTAGGAATTGTTTAAGTTTCTTTTTCTCTCCGGTGAGAAGTTTTTCTTGTAGAAAGGCATAGAAGAGACTCTCTGATTTGGGAGGATGTTCATTATTTAAATGTAACAGAAATGCAGGCAGTACAGAAATATTTCTGCACTCCATGCATCAGATATATAAATATATACAATTCCTGTACCAGTGAATGTTTTAGATTATTTCCATATATATTACAGCTCTAAAAATTACCAGGGACAGTGTTATTATGGGAACACTAGCCTTTTTTAGAAATAAACTGCAGAATAAATATTACTAATAAATTGTGAGACCCATAAATGAAGATGTGATAGGTAATGTTTTTCTGTCTGAATGCTCACATAACCAACAGAGCGTTACTTTGTGTAGATTTTGTTTTTGTAGACTGTGAAGTCATTACAGAAGAGCTATTTCGAGAAATGAAAAGATAAATTTGGAATAGAATATTTTTGGTTTTTTAAAATATCATTTTGCTGTCAAAGCAAAGGAGGTCTACATCATCAGGAGGAAATAATTTACTTTATTAAAGGAAAAGGTTTCAATTTGATACATATTTTTAAATACCGTGTTGCTGGAAATATGAACGCTGCATTTCTAGATTCTGATTTAGAATGACATTCCTCCCTCCCCAATCTACATTTTATTTGAAATAAAAAATTCCGATTCCAGCTGCATCTACTTTCACATTTTCTTTCAGATTACTCCTTCAACAGCCAAGCACCTCTTCCCAAGATTCTGCTGTGTTTCCTGTAGTCTGAATCTTCAGGATGCCTCTGGGTTCTCACTTGTGCTCCAACAAAGTAGGTAAAAATCCAGAGGATAAAAGAGTGAATCTTAGCAGAATTAAAAATATAGCTAGACTGCTACAGCGCTTCTGGGAAACTATTTCCACTGTCAAGGTCCAAGTTATGTTAGCACTTTCTGAAAACTCCTAATACTGTATCAGTTAGTTCTATTATACTCAATCTATAACAGCTTTTATTTAATCTGCTGCAGTATTTTTAAAATGAAAGGTCCTAGCAGGATCTTGCTATGGAACCTTTTTATCCAGAAAAGGAATTCTGTTTGTAATATGGGGATACTAAAAGCTACAGCAATGGTATATACAAACTACTAAGTGCAAACTACTAAGTGCATTTTTAATTGCTGTAAATAAATGAAACATTTCTTTTAAATGTAATAAGCTCTTTCTTAACAAGTTCACATGGCTTCATTTTCACCTTTAAAATAAACATCTTTTCTTTCTTCTGAATGTATTTAACAAGTTTAGCAAGTGTTAAAAGTAAGATAGAAAGGTAACAGTTTACATGCTTGCACAGACCAATATGAATAGGGAATCCATTTTTTCCTTTCTCTTTTGGTCTTTTATTACATATACTTCTAGGCAATTTAGGTAGTGAGCATTCATGAGCATAACAGTCAAAATAAATCAAAGAAAATTCTGATGCTATTTCTCCACAATGAAATGAAAACCTTTAGAATGCTTTCTCAAAATCTGTTACATATTTATTTTTTAGTTTTGTGCTCTCACCAGATACTGTACCATAAAAATATACTGCAAATAGAAAAACATAATTTTATCGTTCAGTAATATCCATGGTGATAAATGATGTGAAATAAGAATGCCACTTCCTCCAAGTAAAACAAACGTTATCAGATGACATGCATTTTAGACTTATATGAAATGTTCACTAGATTAAAAATTCATCACATTCATTGTAGATATTTCTGAAATTCAGAAGAAAATCTCCTTCATTATTGGATTCCTTCAAAGTTTTCCTATGAGGGCTATTTTAAGAACAGTTCAAACTATAAAATATAATTAAGGGCATAAGAGCATCACTGCTGTGAGTACCTGGGCTATTGTCAGTACGCATGATTTAAGTCTTTGCATTATCTAGGAAACATGCTGATAGCTAGAAAATACAATTGCTTTCTCACAAGTCACTAAAGTGTAAGATGTTTAATCTGCTCTCTTCTTGAAAGCCAAACAAAACTATGCAATTTTAAGACCTTAGACCTTCTGTGACACAAGTTTTGAATGACAGTTCAGACAGGGGAGATGTGCATTTGAGTATATCAATTGCAGTCTGAAAAAACTGAAGAATGTTATGAAAACATTTATTCTTTTTATCTATCTTTAAGTATTTTCCTGAAGTTTCATTTAAGCTATATAATAAATAATTAAAAATATTATCGCTTGCCATATATGAGAGAGAAGATGAAATTATTGGCAAGACTTCAGCTTTTAGGCAGCTTTCCAGTTATTAAACACTTTTTGTTGCCAGGAGTACACTTTGGAAGGTATTTACATTGGCTGCTTTTCTCATTGTTAAGTTTATTGTAAATTCTATAAAAAAATTGAAAAAGCATCTCAAGTTTACACCACTGCTTTCTGTTGCTGTTATTATTATATTGTATATAAATACAGTGGCAATCTAAGATATATTCAGGAGCCTGTCCTGGATCAGCATCATCTTATAGGAGTGTTTAGGTATAAGGAACGGATCTTGGGGGAAAAAACTGGAAAGAATGCATATGTTTTTCTGCATTAATTGTAATAAAGTCTTCTAGGTTAAAAACTTGTTTTAAGAATATGTATTCTTTTCATGTGGAGGAGTGTATACATTAATTCACATATTAGTCTCAACTAAAGCCTGTAGAAGGTTTGTCTTTGTGCTCAGTGGGCTTTGCCTTTTTGGATAAAGATTCACGACACTACATTGTTGCAAAGTAAGAAATTTAAAAAGGGAAGTAATGACACTGAATCAATGAAATAGCAACTGGTAGTGGTTTTGCTAATGGGTCATTTCTAGTTAGGAGTGCTGACAATCATGTATTAATGTACATATTTCTGGATTATGTAGAAACACAGATCCATATTTTAATATTTCGTATACACAGATGTATTTCTTGGGAAGAAACAAAGATCCAAGTCCTCAGCTGGTTTAAGTCAATGTTTTGTTTTTGCTTATTTTCCTAAAATTGATTTTTATGTCATTTTTAAGTCTTAGGTTCAGAATTTTCCATTCCATAACTTACCTTAATTAATACAAAGTCAACCATAGTTTTACAAAGAGTATTATGTCCTTCCACATAGTGATGCATTTCCATATCTATTATTAATGCCTTGGTTGCTACTGTCTATTTTAAATTACTTTGTGTATATTATGCCTGTAGCATGTGTTTGTGTGCATTATCTTCACATGCCTCATCTTGTTTTCCTGCTCTGATCTGAGTGGGGAACTTTTCTATTTAAATTTGCGGCAGCAACTTCTGAGTTATTAACAACTCTGTCACAAGAATTTCCATCTCCCACCTCATAATGGACGGAAGACAATGTGTGTCTCCCTGTACCATGTTTTTTGATACCAGATATGATCTTTATCAGTTGTTCAATACGAACTAACTCAACTCAAGAGAGAAACTCTATTCCTTTAGTGACAGTTTCTTTTAGACTTACAGGAATCAACAAAAATTGGTTAGATAGAAAGAGGTATACAAGTATCATGCAGAATTCATGTTACAGTTGGAGAATGCAACAGAGATGGCATTTATACACATAGACAAGCTAACCCTGTAAAAAAGTTTCTGTTGGTCACAAAACCTGCATTTCAGCACATGAAATGTTACAGTTTTGTGAGACACCATGATAACTGTCATGTGCAAGGATATTAGTTTAGACAGTCAAGACACCATTTCTAAGCACAATATTTGGCTTTCCAGCATTGTCATAGCTGCAGTCTGTTCTAAAGAGAGTTGCATGAATAATTGAATATTTGGCTTCTCAGCCAAAGTGAAAAATATATGTGGTGAGAATGAGTCATAAAGAACCAAATTTGTGGCTTTTCACACTAGGAAAAAAAAAAAAGTTTTATGCTAAATTAAACATACTGTTTGTTCTGTAACACAATTTTTATTTTCAGGCACCTGAAAGCAAAGCAAAGCATATAGACATTCACATACACCAAACTGCTTCTATTCAGTAACCCAGTAATGAAGCAGCCAACCCAAATGCAAGAAACCCGTATCTAGTGTTTCTTTCTACCTTCAGGAACTCTAACTCACATTTTAAATCCTATGAGGGATTAAAACTATGCCTCACCAAATCCGACTCAAATACTTTGGCATTTCACACAGAATCACAGAATAGTTGAGGCTGGAAGGGACCTCTGGAGGTCATCTGGTCCACCCCCCACACACACTTAAGCAGGGCTAAATAGAGCATTTTTGAGACCATAATAAAAAATGTGAGATTTATAACTTCCTGGAAAATCCTCTCCCTCCAGTTTTCATATGAAGCTCTTCTCCATTGCTAGAGTAATGATCTGAAGTGGTTTATTTTGATTGCATTTGACTAGTCTTTTTCAGTTCTTAGTGTAATTTGAATAATTACAGCACACCATTATAAAATTGACAAATACATTTCATAGAATAGTCTATAAGATTCAGTCTTTCAAAAAAATCTCTCTTTTGTGTCCTTCCATGAACTTTCAGAAAACATTCTTGCTGTTAAGTGCTCTTTCCAATGGTACAGCTGTTTTGGGTGTTATTCATACTTTGCCCTGAAATGTAATTGCAAAAACTGGGGACGCGGCAGCAATGGTGTATCCTGCAGTTCACTTAATTTTCTCCCAACCTACATACTACACAATGAGCTATAAGTATGATACAGGAAGAACTTAACTTTCCTACATCACACTAGGAGTTTCTCAAAGTTGCAGAATGGGAAACTCATTATGCTCGATATAACTAATTTTACACTACTTGATTTGTAGAAAGCAGACATTATGAAGTGAATCTGGGACACAGATTCTATTTTCCCACATAAGACAATACTGTATTATTAAATTTTTGCATGAAGGCTGAAAATGTAAAGCCTCTTTAAAAGGCAACCTCAGGGTCTGGTGTTGTTCTGAAACTGTACTTAATGAAAATGGTGTGATGCTAAACAAGTAAATTTTCTCCTTGAATCTGCTGAAATATTTGTAATATATGTAATGAGCATTTGGGAGGGGTAGGTCACCTTTATATATTCCTACTAGCATTGCAGGGTGAGTAGGACTACCTTGCTGCTTATGCATTGCCAAAATTTGTGTTAAGCTATAGCCAGTTACACTTCGCACATATATAATTAAAGACACAACTTGGACATCTAACAATTTATTAGTGATGAAGTATGAGAAGGAAGGAAAAAAGAAGGGAATAAAATCTGGTTTACGTTACCATCATTTTGGTTCAAAGCAGTTTCAGCCACTTACACAAATCAGTCTGGGGAACTCCGTTCCATTTCTTGAGATGCAGCCCAGAGAGGTAGCACAGGAGAAGGGAGGTTGTTCTGTGTAAACTTGGGTGCCGAAGTTTTGAGCTGTAGATGATTTTAGGCACCTCGTTCTAAATGACAGCAGTGGGTTAAGTTCCTGGTTACCAGTTAGGTGTAGAAATACTGCTATGGATGCTGGCCTGGTGCCTCTTCTCATGTGGCTTAACATCTCTCCAATATTTGTTCTTTCATATTCTCCATTAGTGGAGAAGATGCGTAATGCTGTGATTGCTTTTGTAATTCTTTTGTCATTTGTGTACAAATTTCTCATGTTGCAGAAGGGAAGATTAAAGAAGTGGACCCTGAATTTCAGTATCGCAATTCAGCATTCAGTGCTAAGAGCTTGGCTTCTTACAGCTTCTGTACACCCTGGTGCTGTGTATGTAGGCCAGAGGAAACGGCACAATTGGTCCCACATTTTCAAATTTTCCTATTCTGCAACGCACACCATGCAGACCATCTGCCCTTCCTTTGATCTAGCATATGTTTTACTGACAATAACAAAGGGGAAAAAATTAGCAGTTTTGGACAGTGGAAGAAGCCTATAAAAGAGTAAAAAAAAGTATGGTGCCTTCTTGCAATATTTTCTATTATGTCATTTTACATTCTCTGGATTATAAAATAAATCTGTGAAAACTTCAGAAAACAGTGACATATAGTACATCTTCAGGATCTTTCTTGCTCTGTTAAGGTCCTAATTGGTCTTTAATGAGGGTGTAAGGTTATAAGAGAGTTGTAAAGAGATGTTCACTGGAAATGCTTATTTGGTATCACACTAACTAGCAGTTAATGATTTCCATGTTTTTTTTGTCCATCTTAAATATGCCTATAATTCCATAATTGTAAAACTTGTTTCTTAATATACCTATAATATACCTATAAACTATACCCAAATGTTTCTTAATATACCTATACATGAGTAAAACATCATGTACATAGTCCTGCTTCTTTTGAGCAACTTTTAAATCCCAACTTTTAAAATGTTTAACAATAAGAATAATCTTCATGCTATTCTAAGAAAAAAAAGGCACCAGACTATGCTTTCTATGAGATTAATGAATATATTAATACACTCTTGAAGCTTTTTTCCCATTTATGAATAAATCATGCAGCTAACTACAAAGACACTCAATTTTTGGGTAAATCTAGTTAGTTACTAAAACCATCTAAATTTTTCAAATGTACCACACAGCTGGCGGCTATATAAATTATTTTCTTCTTAATTTGTTTAAGAAATCTACAACTAAGGATGACCACAGTACTCTTACGATAGCAATCAAAAGATTAGACAACATGTTCTTTGTTTCACAATCGTTACCATGGTCGATAACTACTCCACAAGATCAAACACAGTAACAGTGAAATTGTCATACATTTGTAACTCAAAAGAGCTCCTTTTGTTGCTTGAAGAGTGGTTTCCTTTTTGTTTGGAAAAGTCTAGAAGAAGGCAGAAACTGTGTATTGTCAAGTAAGGAGTGATAAATCAAATTATGCAAAGTATGTGCAACTGCTTGGGGGTCTGAAGCCTTGGCTTTAACCTGGAGAAGTAAAAATGCAGTATCTATCACCTTTACCTATCTCCTTTCTTCAGTCTTGGTAAAGATAATTATCTCAAGGTTAAAATTGTGGTTTCAAAGTCTACAAAATATCTAGAAACACAGTATTTCTTGTCCTGGTAACTGCTGCCCTACAGCTTTCTTGTGTAACAGAGGGTATATTTTTGTTCTCTGTAAAAAGGTATTCATTTTGAGATCTATCTCAATGCAACATCGTTAGAGAGATAAGGGTAGTTTTGAATTCCACAGAGTGCCAATGCTATTAATTCCCCTCATTGCGTGAATCACAGAATCGCAGAATGGTTGAGATTGGAAGGGACCTCTGGAGGTCATCTGGTCCAACCTGCTCAACGTAGAGTCATTTGCCAAGGGCTGTTTCCAAATGGCTTTTGAAAATCTCCAAGTATGGAGACTTCACAACCTCCGTGGGCAACCTATGCCAGTGCTCGATCACCCTCACGGTAAAGAAGTCTTTCCTGATGTTCAGAGGGAACCTCCTGTCTTTTGGTTTGTGTCCATTACCTCTGGTTCTGGCACTGGGCACCACTGACAAGAGCCTGGCTCCGCCCTCTTTGTACCCTCTCTTCAAGTTTTTATACACATTGATGATATCCCCCTGAGCCTTCTCTTCTCCACAGTCCCAGCTCTCTCAGCCTTTCCCTCAAGTGAGAGATGCTCCAGTCCCTTCATCATCTTCATGGCCCTTCATTGGACTCTCTCCAGTATGTCCATGTCTCTCCTGGACTGGGGAGCCTAGAACTGGACCCAGCACTTCAGGTGTGGCCTCATCAAATGCTGAGTAGAGGGGAAGGATCACCTCCCTCGACCTGCGGGCAACATTCCTCCTAACGCAGCCCAGAATGCCATTAGCTGCCTTTGAGGCAAAGGTGCATTGGTTTTACCTGACCCAGTTTTACTAAAATAGAAACTACTTACATCTTGTCTTCACTAAGATTATATTGAGGAGGTAAGGTGAAGTAAGGTAAACACTTTATCACCCCTCTTTTTTCATTCCTCATTAAAAACTTATAGGCTGAAGCTGAACACAGTAGAATGCACAAAGAAGCGATGAGGACACAGAATGCAGGGGCAAGTGGTTTTTTTATTTTCTCCTAAATTTCTCTTTTTCTCCTGGTATAGTACAAGGTGTTGAAACAGAAAACAAAGGGCAATCTAGGAGCAAATATGAGTGAGGCACCCTTTGCCTATTTCTATAACTTAATTTTAACCTCCTACCCTTAAAGTAAGGGAGACATATAGAAGGCTGAGCATACAATTCTCATGAGGGAAACCTAGATTTAATTAAGTCCCGTTTGAGCCCTCTCTGAGTCCTAGTCTCTACTTAAATTTGAGTGAAATGGCTTTTCACATCATTATGCTGTCGTGCAATCATTACACCGGCGTGCAAGGATTTCCAGAAGTGGATTTTAATAATCAAGACTGGCAGCAACCATGGGGACTGGTCTGGCACCAGCTTGGTTAGTAGCTAATAATTGACGTAGGAAAGACTTAAACAGGCAAGGATTGGCTTTATTCTTCAAGACAGTAGTTCCCAAATTTTGGACCGCGGAGCCCTGCCAACCGTTACACGTGTTCATTGCACAGCCGTCCCCAGCAGCAAAGTTTTAACTGGAAACACGTAAAAGCCAGACGATTTCACAGCATTGGCCCGGCAAAGCCCTGCCACGTTGGAGAACAGGGATCTGGCGGCTGTGGGGCACGGAGCGGGTTCCCAGTTTCCCTGAGGGAACAGAAGGCGGTCTTTCAATATTGAATTCCCCGCACGGAAAGACAGACGGAGAGCGTCCCGGACAGCTTTACACTGACCGAGCTCCCTCAAGAAGCAGGAGAGGCGCGGGGCCGGGGCGAGCGGCCCCCC
>VZTL01044571.1:335-11658 GCA_013400535.1 Scopus umbretta | reverse complement strand
GCCTGAGCAACCAGTGGTAGGACGAGGGGTAATGGCCTCGAGTTGCGCCAGGGGAGGCTTAAATTGCATATCAGGAAAAATGTCTTTACTGAAAGAGTGGTGAGGCATTGGAACAGGCTGCCCAGGGAGGAGGTGGAGTCCCCATCCCTGAAGGTGTTCAAAAAACGTCTAGATGTGGCACTTCAAGACATGGTTTAGTAGGCACGGTGGTGTATTTGGTTGTCGGTTGGACTAGATGATCTCAGAGGTCTTTTCCAACCGTAATGAATCTGTGATTCTATGAACGCTTCCTTGGAGTTTTGCTTCTGCCCGCCAACGGCTTGCTGCCAGAGTCCAGGGCAACGGTGCCTTACAGCGGCTGGCGGTGCCTTACACCAGGCGGCGTTTGGCATGTCCAGTTCTTCCTCATTCATTGTGCCGTGGTGGCAGAATAAGCCAAAATAACCGTCTTTGTCCTCAGGAGGTTGCATCTTTGGAGGTGTCTGAGTGAAGCCTTAAGCACAGGGTACATCTCCTGCTGCAGAAGCATTTGGGCATCTGGGAAGAGGTTCAGTTAGAACCTCTTGGGGCTTGCAGTGTTAATCCCCTTTTCTTCTTGCAATGCTTGACGCAGAAGCTAAAGCATCTTTGAGAGATGCGATTTTTCAGCTTCTACGCCTAAGTAGGCTCTGCCCTCTTACTGCTGAGTTCTTTACTGATTCAAAGAATGCAATAAACTTTCTGATACATAGTTGTAAGCTTTCCTTTTCCATGTTTCAAATACATAACAAGCATTTTGCAAAAGCTCAAGAATGTGATGAGTCACTACTGAAGAGGAGACTGATTAAAAATTAGGGTTTTTTTCCCCACAGAGGGGATAGTAATTATTCTGTCTCTTAGTTTTTTCCTCTTTTCAAAAAGCAAAAATGCATAAAGCTAGAAAACACAGAGGAGATGGTATGGGAGTTATTCCAGAATTTTGTTACCTCCCAGAAGCTCTTGTGTTGTTTTTTAAAGAATGGAATCACTTAGTTTCACTCCATAATGACACCTTGCCAAGGTAGAATGGACTTTGAAGAAGGTATTTTGAAAACCTTATGGAAGGAAGACGTGTTCATTGTATCTGTTGCTTCCATAAGGTTTTCAAAATACCTTCTTCAAAGTCCATTGCCAAAAAGCTGTTGCTACAATGAAGATTAATGACCTCTAATTTCTGTCTGTCTTGTTATTTCTTTGGGAAAATAATTAATGAGGAACGGGGGAAAGTTTAGTGGACTTGTTCTAACAGCTCACAGGGTTGTAAAGTTTTGGTCACAGTCCGGTCACGGGAGCCTAGGTGAATATATTGAGGAACTATGTAAAAAAAACCCTGTAAAGCACTGCAGGCTTGACTGTTGTGCTTCAGCAGAATACACCCCAAGTAGCAATCCCTTCTTGGTTTTCTATATTGATCATATTGAGATGTATATTGGAAGCTGAGGTCATGATCCCAAATGAAAATCCAGTATGTGATCACTTTGGGACTGATTGTGTTTTTTCAAATTGTCCTAGCTGGAAAATTGGATATGTTTGCTAACACAGTGAGATCCTTTTTGAATGTGCTTTTGGGAATTCAGAGCTTTACTAAGGTTTTGGAGACGTTGGATTTGCAGTCTTTTAAGATTATTACTCATGGATTTGCAGCGTGGCTACCACCAGTGAGATAGTGCCGCTCTTAAATAAAGAAATCTACAAAATGGATATATGTGTCTCATAAGCCTTATTCCTTAGTGAGGGGCTCTAAATTTTTGTAAATGCTCTCATCTTTTCAGAGCGTACAGCCTATGTGAGATTAGAGTTTTATGCTGGTAAAATATCTGACTTTAAGATCTGGTTATTATGATGTGGATATGATGGTCTGCTTTATAGGTAGCCTCTTGTAAGCCTTTTTGTAAAGAGTCTTCAGATGGAGTTAAATAAAAAGAGGACATGGTAGTAATTGCACTTTAGATTGTTTCAGGTTCAATACCTTGCAAAATAGGACAGGTAAGTCTGAAACTGTCAACATGAAGACAGAATGAGGGAAAGTGTCCCCTTTTGAAGGGTGATGTTAGAACTTTTATTTCAATTTGGACATGTGAACTATTATGCATTGAGAACAATTCTGTGGTGAAGCAGAAATTTAGAGACAGGGTAAATCTAGCAAAAAAAACCCCCTTTCCTGCATTCTTTTTGCTCAAATATGTAATAAAATCTCATATAAATAAATATTTGTTTATTATTTTACTGTGTG
Source organism: Scopus umbretta (assembly GCA_013400535.1). Classification (NCBI taxonomy): domain Eukaryota; kingdom Metazoa; phylum Chordata; class Aves; order Pelecaniformes; family Scopidae; genus Scopus; species Scopus umbretta. The sequence goes on along the minus strand of VZTL01044571.1, from coordinate 9,407 downwards.
GTTTTTGCTTTGTTTGAAAACTTAAGTTGAATGATGGAGCACAAATACCGAGCAAAGGTAACAGTCACATTTTGTAGATAAAAAGTTTTATGGTTCAAGATGTCTTACTTGAGAAGGTAGATGGTAAGAAGGAGTTATCTTCAGAGAGTAGCAGCTCCAGTCAGCTTGAGGGTAGTGTTGATTTTGTAATTATCATTACCTTTTTAGTCCTTTTTGTTTGCTTGTTTGTTGCTTTTTTTTTAATTATTTTTTTTTTATTTTCCTTTCATCCAGAGCTGTGTCTTGGAGCTGTCATCTTGTAAGGTTATATTGCAAGACAGGTGCAAGAATGTACTCTTAATGTAGCTATACTGATTGTATATATTAGTCTTCCTTTTAATGTTGAATCCTGATGAAAAAGCAGTCTGAGACTGTATAATTTAAAAAATATTTTTATATTAATTTTCTTTTTAAACAAGACTTCTATGTAGCATCAAGAATTAATTACCTGCTAAGATCTGAGCAGTGCCACAAAATACATCTTAGTCCAACTGAACAAGAATGTGTTTATAGTTACTCAGCACTCGATTTGGAATTTGGCAAGATCTGTTTTAAATAGATGCTGCCAAATTGTCAACTCATTTTGTTTCTCTAATCTTTGCAACTGAACTATTTATACAATATACATAATGGCTAAAATTGCTATTTAACTTCAAGTCCCTCTGAAACATAAAGCAATAGGATACATACAGCTCAAAATGGGAAATCAAATAGAGATGGATCAGCATTTTAAAATGTTTATTTCTCCATTTTTTGTCTTGGAAAGAGCAAAGTATCGTCATGTTAGGCACAACCCGTGTCTTATATATGGCACTGTAGAACAATGAAGTACTCTGAACAATACTGACAGCAAGGGCTTACTGCATGATTCTTTCTCAATTTGGACACAACGTGTTGCTGGAGGAGCTGCAAGGACTCTGGAGGACAGGATCATTTGGAATTTGAAATGATCTTGAGAAGTCAGAGAACTGAATATACATCAGTAAGAACAAGTACAAAGTACTATCCCTAAGCAGAAATAATGTGTACAGAGGAGAAGAAAATGCTAGGTAAGGTAGCAAAAGATCTGTAGGTTGAAGTGCTAAAGATGAAAACCAGTATCATGCTGTTGTGATAGAAGCAAGGGTTGTATCAGGATATGAAGCCAAAAGCATTGTGTAATACTTCCATTCATCTTCACACTGGTGAGGCTGGGCCTCTTTAGAATATGTGCCTGGAGAGACCTAGACCAACTGGGGAGAATTTGGAGGAAGAGAGTAGAAAAACAGTTGGAAAGTATAATCTCTGGGCTGGGGTGCCTGTGTGTAAAATATTAGAAGAATTTCGTCTGTTTAGCATAGAGAAGGAGGGAGATAGCAGTTCTCAAATGCTGAAGAGGTTGTTTACAAGATGAAGGCAATCTGCTATTTTCTGTGTCCATATAGATATGACAAGGAGATTACGTCATACATTAGGATGGCTAACTAATGGCAAGGATAGTTAAGTTTGGTTTAAGTTTGCTTAGACATCTGGTAGAAACTGTCACTAAAAGATTTTAAAACTGATTTGACAAGCATCTGTCAGAAATGGTTTAGATTTAGTTCAGACTGCCTTGGATCTTCCAGTCCATGGGGGCATTATTTTGCAAATGGAATCTGTTTCACATTCTACCACACTTCTGTTCTTACTAAAGTGAAAATAGATTCTACCTAGTTGGACCCCATCTGTTCTATAATGGAAATTTCTAAGTGTTTAATGAAATAATCAATTTCTTTTTTACTTTCACCGATCCTCTGTAATTTTCACTTATATTATCCCATTCCAGTTTTGGCAGCTAGGCTTTGTCAATCTTTTTTTTTTTTTTCCTTTTAGCTCTCATTTACTTTGTCATCTTTGTATCTTTTGTTTTACTAACTCCCTTTCCCTACTGTGTAATATGTTTTCCAGCTTTGCCTTGCAAGGACCTTTCATTCCTATAATGCCCTATCCCACCTGCTCTTCTTTACCATTGCCAGTACCGTTGCACTTTGTTCTTTCACTTGTTTTTGTCTTTTTTCTATGCTGTTCTTTATTTTTTTTAGCATAATACAAGATGTCATCTTTTTCTCCTTTATCCATGTTACTTCTAAAATAGTGAAGCTTAAGATCCCTACAAAATATAGTTGAATGAAAGATTATGAAATAAATGAAGGCAGTCATTTCGGGTAGCCTCCAATTAAAGAGGGGTTTTTGGTATGTCTAAGAAAACAAAGTGTACACTGTCACTGTATATGATCTGCCGGTGCCTGTCCTCCAGTAGCTTTTGTCTATTCCAACCAGATTTGACAGATGGGTAGGAGTCTAAAAGATGTTAAGTTCTTCCTAATTTCATGAAAATTGGCAGCTAAGTCATGGGAAGAAGAACCAGAATTATTTCCTTCTCTGAAAGAAAGGAGTTATAGATTAGCCCTTTACATATTTTGTGGAGTAGCAGTCAGCTGCCTAATCGACTCGCGTCTTGGTAAAGCCAGCCAAGCTCCAAACCAGTCCTATACACATGCCCAGAAAGAAATACCAAAGGAAGCTGTGTTGATCAGGCTCAGTGACACTAAGGGGAGCTGGGCTTCTGTGGGGGAATGTTGCACAAAAATCCGTGGAAAAAACAGACTTTACTGATTCTAATATCATGGGAATGCTGGGGCATATTTTCATCTGTAAAATGTTTTTAGCGTTTCTTCTCTGTTCTTTGCAATATCAGTGAGACCATCGCTTAATAAATAGCAATTATTGCAAATAATAATATGCTCTTTCATTCATCCATTATTCCCGTTTTATCTTCATTTTTTTGGAGAACCTGTTATATCCTTCAAAATTTGGGTGGATCAGTTCCACAAGTTCATTAAGACCTTGACCATTCATGCCAGGAAGGTCTGAAGAGATAAGGTAAACTGAAAAGAGATACTGCTGGTACTTCAGAAGCATGATACTGTGTGCTAAACAAATTCTTGGACTTTTACTTTGCATTTCTTTGTTGCAGTGTATTGGCTGATTACCGATTTTTGTGCAGTATATGTGACAGCTTGAGAAAAGACTTTTAAGTTTCCAAGACTTAAAGCTTTCATGTAGAGATGATCTCTCTGTGGTGTTTTTAACTACAATTTATTTGTCTGTTTATCTATTCTGTATTACCAAACTTTTTCTGAAATTCTGTTTGTTTGTATTTCTGAATATTAAAATGAAGGATACTGGTGGTAATGAACTTGATAAGTATAAGGTAGCTCTGAAACAACTGAATCAGAATTAAATTACTGAGCAAACAAAGCTAGGGAAGGGAAAGGATGAAAGAATTCTAGTGTTGAAGTAAATAAATAGAAATCCAACTGTCCTACTCTTCATCTGACTTGTGGGGTTGTGGGTTTGTTTTGGGATTGGGGTTTTTTTGAGACATTTTAAGATTATTTCTGGGAGCTGATAAGGAACTGGAGAGGAGTTTGTAGCTAATTCACAGGCTGTTGAATTGAGTTAATTTGTTCCTGCTGAATGCGTGTTTTTTAATGCTACTGAGAAAATTATGCTGTTGTAAGACTGAGTGTCAGCATGCCTAAAGCACTTTTTCCTTTACTATTTCTTGAAACTGAAGAAACAAATAAATTTATCCTCATTCAATGTGAACCTCATTGCAAGTGAAAAAACAAAATAAGTTTGTCACAGGCTGTTGGGGGTGTTTATTTTCGCTGAAGTTTCTTTAGCCATTTCTGGATGTTTGACTAATAATGTATTTATTATTCTAAAACAGTGTTTTGCATTTAATGACAAAACCAGAACTGGCTTAATTATCAATAAGTAAAAAGATAACTTAAACAGTATTTAACTAAATGGTTTAATAGAATGCAAGAAAATACACTCTAATTATAAAAGAAAAGCGAATGAGTGAATTAAACAAGAATATGTTGTGTTATATCTATAAATACTTGATCTAATTTTTTGTTTCTTCAATACTGTATTTTTAAAAAATGCAGTTCAAAAGTGTCTTCGTTTCTAATGCTCAGAATAAGAGATGTGATTTGTACGAACATATGCAGCAATTATTCCAGAACCAAATTTCTTCAGTTTCTGGTTACTATGGTAACCAATATTCACTGTATTTCATTTAGACATATACAACAGAATGGAAGATGGTAGGTTGAAGATTTAATAATCTTTGCAAAAATATTGTGCTGTAGTACATGGTATTTTAATTATGGGTAGGGGGACAGATCAAATAACTAACATGCTTAGTAGCATGAACATTGGTAGTAATCATCTTTAAAACATATTTGGATGATTCTTGTGGTAATAGAATTTCGGGTGCTCATTTCTAACAATTGAATTGAATTAGTTTTTTGCTTGAGCAGGGAGATTGTTCCTACTACTGCCAGGTCTCTTGGACCTCCCAGGAATAAGAAAGAGAATAGTAATTCTCCTATTGTTTTGTTTCTGGCCTTGGAATGCGTGAGGAGAGACACTACAATAGTAGATTAGGTAGCACCTTTAGTCAGAGATAGTTATGTCTGATGTGAACCCATATCACAGAATATGCGCAGCTCTTAATCTTAAGGTATCTATTTTCTCAATACTACTTGGTAGAAGTACAATTCCTCTTTTCTGATTTGTGTCAGAAAGGTGGAACTCAAGAATATATAGAGAAAGAAAAGTGCATCATTCATGACTATGGCACAGAACACCTGGCTTTAATTCCCTCACCTATTACAGATTTCCAGTGTCTTTGTTTTTCATCCTGTTTAATTGTCTGTGGGTTTGTTTGTTTGTTTAGAGTTCGTATTTGCACTAAGGTCTGTGGAAAAAGAATAGGGATTAAGTTTCTTTGAGTTGCAGACTATCTAGCTGGAATGAACCACAAGAATAGCAGAATAGTGGAAAAACTCATTATTTTGATACAGCTCTATTTCAGGTATTTATATGATAGTAGTAAGATCTCAGCTATAATATTTTTAATTTTGGATACCATCAGAAGTTTGTGAGAGTACATTATTTGATGTTAATTCCCTTAAAAGTGGCTGGTATAATGAGCTAGTTCTTGGGGTCTTGTTCCTTGTGAAAGGAATAAAATACAACAAAGAACCTAAGGATTTTTTCCTGTCTTTTGTTGCTTTTAATAATAATTCTAATTCTTTTATTAGAGTTGGTGGTTTATATTAGCCAGCCTATAAAATTCTACATGAAGCCTTGTTTTCAGGTGTGAGACCTGACTATCACTATAACACATTTTAATGGTGGAAACTGCTATTTAAACAATGTTGTGTACTATTTTGAAACACCTGCACTAATTGTAGTTTGGGGGAATAATTTCAGGGATGTTAATCCCTTTCTGCATATTCTGAAGTAAACCTGGGCTGCATTTCAGTGGTTAAAAGGATTCACTGCATCACTTGAGGACAGGCAGAAATTGTGCAAGAAATTCTAGGACCCTAAAACCAGATGGTAAAATGCTGTAGTTGCAGAAAGTTAACAATCGGAGGTCAGGAAATGATAGAATACAATGAAGATTATTCATGTAATATTAGCTCCTTTTAACTGTAAATTAGTTTATAATTTTTATTTATGCTGACTGCATTTTGGGGAAGGAGGAAAAACTCCAACACAAATGGCACAGTCACAGCAAAGCAGGAATTAATGAGAACATTTTAAACAAAATGCTTCTGTGATTTGGCCATATCTATTGTGCTTATAAGGTGGATAATCTCAATTTGCACTTAGTTTACTTAATAGTGAATTAGAGTTTTGGTGAAGAGGAAGTATCAGAGTTGATGAGAAAAAGGTTTTTACAGAATAAGCTTTTTATGAAGCATATTTATGAATATCCCAAGACTCTGCCTGGGGATGAGAAATAGTAGTACTAACTTATGTTATGTGGATAGAAATTCTAACATCTGGATTCTGATGTCTTTCACTGAAAAAATTTTATCGAGCAATTTGCTTTTAACAAAAATTTTGTTAGTTCCTCATTGTTCTATTTGAGATGTTGGTATTAGAAATTTAATTTTAGCAGCTCACAAATAATTGCTGTTATAGTAAAGTGCCAAGAAAGTAATTAAAATATTGTGTGTGTTTATTTTAGCTTTAGTCATATTTAGTAACATATACAGTGTATATATATTCTTATAAATATATATATGCACGTACCTGATGAAAGATTTACAACCTTTTTTTTCTCCTCCTTTATGGAGTAGCATACAATGACTTTTAAAAGGTGCACTGTAGTAGGATGACTAACATACTGCCTATCTTTGTCAGAGTCAGAAAGTTAGTTTGAATTCTGTAAAATAGTTTGTGCAGAATAACTCTTCCTGAAAGTCAGAGGTATATGTTACAGAATTGTGAGTGCTAATTCATTGGATTTGGCTTATTTTTTTCTGGATAGGACAATATAAATATTTTTTTTTTAATTTGCATGTTGATAGCTACAGCTCTGAACATAAACAATCTAATATTATTATGTATTGAGGCTAAGATTTTCAACAGATACTAAATGAACTATGTGCTGACTAATTTTTTTTCCTAAGCCTCAGACTGAGGATTGTCATCAGCTATGGATTTGTCCAATATATCTTTTTTTTGTGGGTTGTTATGTACAGTGGAATGCATCTTCGTGTTGTGCATATGATTCCTTATCAGGCAAGTGATGTTCTCACCTTTTTCTTAACACATGCTTGCGTATCAGAAAATAGTCTATTCAGACCTTGTTCCAGATGTTACCAGCTATATAAGCAACAAAAAATTGAAACTATTTCTTAAGCTTTTTTCCTGGATTTCGTCCTTTTATATGTAGTATTTTTCTCCTCTTTCCTACTTTCTCTAGAGCTATTCTGTCTGTCAATACTTCGACTTACTAAGAGTTTCACATTCTTTTATACTCCTTGTTGGAGCTAATATGGTCCATCTGGTCTGACTGTCAGGATGAGCCTGTAGGAGAATAGAATATTGCTTTGCAGAGTCCAAGAAGCTGACAGCCTGTCAGAGAGATAGTTAAAAATTCCAGCTTGCCAGTTCAGCATATTTCTTTGAACAACATTGAGTCCTTCCATTGGCAGCAATTGTTTCAGGAAAATGAAAAAAACACCAAACTTGGGAAAAAATAGGTATTAATGTGCAAATGACAAGCATGAATGGCTCATATAATACATTTTCCATACATTTCATAAGGAGAGTTGCATAGTTGAAAATGTGGTGGCTTGAAACTTTGTTATATGTATTAGGAACTTTATTTAATAAAAGAAAATCTTTTCCATAGCTTTGGTTTGAAATGTTTTGTTGGTATTGTTCAGAGTTTTCAAGTCAATTTGTTTTGTTATGGTAACAGAGCAATAATGCTGTCTGCATTGCAGTGCATGGAAGTTCATGTAGAAGATCAGCCATAGATTCAGCATTTCTTTTGGCAAGCTTGGTATACTTACATTCTTCTGACGTGTCTTTGGAACAGACTTGAGTCTGAGTTGGTGGATCAATAATCTGAGGTGTGGAGGGTGTGAAGAGCATATTTTGGTCTTGTTTGTTTTCTCTGTCCATCCAGTTGGACTCTCAGGCAACTATTTTCCATTTCAAAGAATTTGGAAGAAATGTATCTCTTTTTTAATAGTACTACTTACAAGAATATGGAATGCTAAAATCTATGGTCTATGTGATATTTGTTTCGAGTATTTATATTGATGAAGACTGTAATATAGGTATTGGGTTTTTTTTGCTTTTTTACTAGTCAGTTTTTGTAGGTTGATGGTAGTTGGAAGGCATAATTTACTGTGGACTTCTAATATGCCAGTTGCACAGGTCAGGGGTGAGGAGGGGGAGGTGTCCACCTGGATCTCTGTATGGCAATACAGTTATTTGTGAAATGTATGAACTTTAAGGGTGATAAAATATTTTGGTAAATTACCTCAGCTTGATGTCTTGAGGCTTAACTACCTACATTTTCTGCCCATATTATTTTTCTGAATTATGTAAATTATAAATAAAAATAAAGTACTCGGTTTGTTTATTGCAGTAAATCTGAGTTACAAGTTTATATGCAAATAGGTGGATTATTTTCCCCTCATAGGTGTCCTCTGTCCGTTGAGATGACACTGTTTCAGACTACAGGTTTATGGACCTCCTTTCCATTGACAGTTTCTTAATTAAAACTCATCTCATAGGTTATCCACTTTGTTTTTCACATTTTGCTGGTTAGTGTTGGTTACCACTGTCATGATAGGTTCCAGAATAACCTCTATAGTTTAAAAGCCAGGCCACACAGGTTGAAATTTGGCAGTTTTGTTTTTCATTTGCTTTTTAACTGTAATTTATTTAAATAGTATCCACTGCATGATTTGTACTGCCATCAACTGTTTAACTGCTGCTTTTCCCTTAGTAGGAAAAGTGAAAATGGACTTGCTAACCTTTAAAAATTCTGTAGCTACATCACTGATGGAGTATATTTTCTTGCTGATGAAAGTAGGAGTTTTTAAACTGTGCATATGTGTATGTATATATGTATATGTATTATTATTTTTCTACTCATCAGGCTGAATGGTGCCAGCAATAATGTTTGAAACACAGTCATTTTCCTGTTCTTCCAAGGACAATAATGAGCCATCCCAAGGTATGTCAGATACGTCTTCTATTATACAGTTTTCAAATAGTTTAATGAAGGGCTTAAATTTAAGATATAAGAAATTATTTTGTATTTTGTATTTGTAATATTATATAACACTGATCCTCTTACTTGGTTCTTCTGTTGTGCTGCTTGAAAAACCTTCGTACAAATGATGCATTTGTATGATGCATTTGTGGACTTTGAGTGTCAGTCATTGACTTAACTGGTGTCACTCCATCCTCTAATGATAGTTCAGCTTTCTATCTGAAAACAAAATTGGCTGTATTTCACTTGTCATGTAAATGTAAGTGTTAGATTTTAAGGAAATGGTAAATAATTCCACTTTCTCACTGAGCTGTATTTCTAGCTTGCTTTTACAAAGGGATTAGAAGACTTGCATGTATAAACGTTTGCCTTTACCAAGGAAGACTAAAGCAGTAAGAGAGTTA
>VZTL01044564.1:0-11123 GCA_013400535.1 Scopus umbretta | reverse complement strand
GGGGGTGGCCCCCGGGACGGAGGTGGTGGCCCCCGGGACGGAGGGGCTGGCCCCCGGGATGGAGGGGCTGGCCCCCGGGACGGAGGGGCTGGCTCCCGGGGTGGAGGGGATCGCCCCCAGGATGGAGATGCTGGCTCCCGGGACAGAGGGGCTAGCCCCCGGGATGGAGATGCTGGCCCCTGGGACGGAGATGATGGCTCCCAGGACGGAGGTGGTGGCCCCCGGGATGGAGGGGCTGGCTACCGGGACGGCGGGGCTCGCCCCAGACGGGCGATGCTCGCCCCCGACGGCGGGAGGTGGCCGGTCCTGGGAGCAGGGCCCCGCCGAAACGGCGAAGTCTGCAGCGGGCCCGCAGCCGCCGGTGGCGTTTTGGCGAGTGAACTCGCCGGCCCAGGAAACTTGCGGGCACGGGCAGGGGCGGAATTGCTGGGCAGACGCCGGTCGCATCTTTTGGCACTCTTTACGGGGCTTTACTTCGCCCACCCCGGCCTGAGCGGAGCCTCGCAGCTCGCCCCGCTTTGTCGCGCCGGCTGCAGGTACCAGGCTTCCAGAACTTCTTCGCCGCGTTAACCTTTGCCTCTCAAACGCCCGTGGCCGTCCGGCAACGCAGCCTGCAAAGAACACGACTGGCTGGAGGCGATTTTGTTTTCTGTCTGCTCTTCCTCCCCTCCCTCTCCCAGTTTAGCACAGGAACTCTTGCAGCGTTGGTTAATCTTCCAGGAGGGGATGGCCGCGGTGACAATCAGCCTGCCGCGGATACTTTCTAGGGATCCGGCACCTCTGCAAGGGATGTGCAGTTACAGGACGTGAAGGCATTCAGGAAAAAAGTAGCAGCTTCCCAGTCAGGCAGATTCCTGCGGTGAAGCGAAGCCGCAGTTTAGGAATGGAGCTACATTTATAAACAATAAGCCTATCAGCGTTTGACCTTGGTTAAAATTGCAAGTAACCTGCGCCTTTCGGTTTGCTCTGCCGGCGGCCGCTTTCTGCTGGGGTGTGAATTCGTACGGAGGGACCGCTTTGGGCAGTCGGGAGCGGAGAGAGGCTGCAGGCGGCGGGACGGGAGCCCGTCCCCGTGGGTTTGGAGGACGTCACACCCGTGTCTGGGGTGGGCGCGGGCACGGCGGCCGAGGCCAACGCTAGCCCTCGCCCCGGTGGCCATCGCTGGGCTTTCAGCTCCTCCTGGGCGGGGGGGACCTCACGGGGTGGTTTCTGCGGCGTTCGCCCACGGACGCTGCTCATGCCAGCGTAAGCGCTTGGGAAAGAGCCGTCCAGATGTGCGCTGGGGGGGCTTAAGGTTGGGTTTAGACCTAGAAAAGACAACGAACGCCACGGTGGTCCTGCTCTCTGGCGTCCTGATGCGTCCCCGCTACAGGTGCAGTCAGTGCAGGTGCTTCGGCTTAGCGTTGCGGGCAAGGTTTTTTATGCCTGGCCTGGGGCTTGGAGGGCGGACCTGATACCTGGTGAGCCAGCAAGAATCACCCCATGGTGGCCATAGGAAGTCCCACAGGGGGAACTGGAGGACCTGGATGTTACCGGTTGCTTTCATAGAAACATAGAATCATAATTAAGGTTGGAACAGACCTCTGGGATCATCCAGTCCAACCGCCAACCCAACACTCCATGCCTACTAAACCATGTCCCGAAGTGCCACATCTACACGGTTTTTGAACCCCTCCAGGGATGGGGACTCCACCACCTCCCTGGGCAGCCTGTGCCAATGCCTCACCACTCCTTCAGTAAAGAATTTTTTCCTAACCCCCGATCTAAACCTCCCCTGGTGCAACCTGAGGCCATTTCCTCCTGTCCCCTGAGCCTGCCCAGCCCAACACCTCGCCATAAAGCAAGAAACCTCCTGTTGAAAAACAGCGGTGAATTTGCTCTCATTGTGCAGGCACTACTTTTTGCACGGAGGCCGAGCCAGTCCTATTAAGACAGATGGGTGTTCACAACATATTTATAAAGCAGATTCCTCCACAGCCCCATGCCCTTCGCAAGGCAGGCGGCCTGTCCGCGCGGACGACGCGGGGCTGGCTCGTGCTCCTCCTCAAGCCTTCCCCTTCGCAGCCCCGCACAAAGCGCCGCCTTTTGTTACGGCCCGCAACAGAGCCGTGCGGTGCGCAAGGCTTGGAAATTCATCGCGCCACTCTCCTTTCCGTCGCGAGGAGCGTTACCGATCCACTTTCTGAAATTTAAGAAGATCATCTCTTTTTCACATTCTCATTGCGCTCTTCAGAAAAGGAAGCTCAATCACGCTCCTGCCGACAGCACGCTTACCAACGGGTAGGTGACCGCATAGCGTCGCCAATATTTGAACCACTGAAGTCGCCTTCTTTCTAAGTGCTTTGGACCACCTGGACGTGACGCAGGCTCGCCGGAGTCAGAGGGCTGCTCGCGGGCTCGCAGCGGTCCCTTTTATTTTGACACCGTATGTGTTCTTGGCATCTTTCGCTCCCAGATTAAATTACAGTGCTCTGGGACTGCTGTCTAACGGCAGCCACTTCAGTTATTAGAGTAGAACTGTGACAACATCTTGGTGCTCCTTATCTCTTTATTCTCAGCTCACTTTTTAGCGCACCGCGCTCTCTATCAGCAGTTTTCATTCCTCCTCCTTTAATCTTACCTCCAGCCTTCAGTGTGTTCGAAAGGCTCCTTTCAGCGCTGAGGCAGTGAAACTCCCGACTCCGGCGCTGCGGGGATGCTACAGAAGCCAGCGGTGACGTTTCCCCACGGTATAAGCATGTTACCTTTGCAGTTTCACTCTTCCATCAGCCTGGGGCATCTTGCCTGCTCCCAAATCAGGGTATTCCTCACGGCGGCACGCATCCGCAGCTCTTTTTCGAGTGGACATGCTGCAACCGTGTCTCAACACGTGTAAAACACGCTATTAAACACCTGCACCTCACTAAACCCATCTTGTACGTGGGAGGCCGAACTCGGGGGCCAGAGTTCCCCCGTGCTACATCGGCGATGAGGTTCCCAGCGAAGCGACTGCGATGGCAAGGGCACGGTCCCGCGCCCACGTGCACCTACACCTCAGAGCGAGCCCCGCTTCACTTTGCCGCCCCGCAAGGACCCCACGGGCCGCCAGAGTAAGGGTGCGAATGCAAGGCGCGCCTTGGGGTGACTTTATGAACACCCGTTTCGGATACGACCCCCCAGCCCTTTATGCAAGACCCCGTGCATGGACGAGGCCGTTCCTTTAACGGGGGATTACTTTCAGCTCAGGAGTTGTTTTTAACAACCTCGTATAAAGACTCGCTCTTGCTAGTCATCGCAGAATCATTTTCCTTAGGTGCTGAAGACTCTCCCGCTTATTTTTTTCATGCGGAGAGGGAAGTAAGTAAAGTACGGGGATAGAAAAGGTCGTACTCTCCAAACCATAAAAAAAAAAAAAAAAGCGATGTCATCTCCTCTAGTGCTGGAGGTTAAACGCTTTAGTGGGAAGTGTCAGGGATGTGAGAGGACGTTGACTGAAGCGGCGGCCCCGTCCTTAAGCAACTGTCGTTGTGCACCGCCCGGAATCCCCCAGCTCAGAGACCTCCTGGAAGCGGGGTCGTGGGGTGGGAGGTCACCTACCGCGTGGCCACCCCTTCAAGTGAAAGCGTGGCCAGCGGCACTCACCGGGGACCGCGCCAACCAAAATCACAGCAACTTCCCCAACAGCCGGAGAGGCCTGTCAGGCGTGCAGAAAACGCAGCCGCTTCTCGCCGCGTATCAGGAATTCAAACAAAAAGTAGCAGCGACAGGGAATGTTTGCCTGCAGGCCTGTTTGCTAGCGCAAAAGTGTTGCGACCCGCTGATGGAGACAGGTGGAACGAGGGAGGAAAACGTGAGCATTATAAAAAAGTAAACAACAGCAAGGAGAATAGTGAATTTAAATATTGCTAGCAGAGAACTCCACCAGCAGACTCTGCTGGAAATTGTCTTAGACGCCACGACACAAAATGCTTCCTTTTTGAAAGGAAGACGATCTAATCAAGATGTACGTGCATGGCAACGCGCTCGCGGGGAGAGCAAGTTGGAGTTATCTGCTTCAATTACGTGCACTTACTGGGCTCTTGTCCTAGCAAAGGACACGAATAATAAATATAAAACAGTTATTTCCAAACCTGTATCTTATGTGGGTAACTCAGCTCACATTCCGAGTTGCACGTGAAGTACATGAAGGAGAAGTTATGAGGTAAAAATACCGTGAATATTTCTGAGTAATCGTGCATACAAGATGCTGTCTTGCAGGCAGCGGTCGCCCGATATCCGACGGGATGCTGGGATGTGTCTGTGAGGGAGAATTGTTTGTGACCTCTTGGTACGAGAAGGGAAACTGGAGAAGGCTTTGGGGACCCCTGAGCTAGCGCGTTCGGGTCCTACCCGTGCCCACCAAAAGCTAATTTAGAAATGATGGGACTGGCAAAAAAAAAAATAAATCAGTTTCTTCCCCTTGCTCCTACCCCCCCCCCCCGAGCCCTGCATCCCAGCGACGGGGCTTGGACGTCCCGAGGCTTCGGCATCTCATCGCTTCCCCTGCTAGAAGGACGCGCGAGGCTCAAATCCACGGCGGACAGGGATGGCGTTCTGCAGCCAGAAACCCGAAGCGGAAAGCGCACCTGGGCGGTTCTTGCTGTTCGAATGGCCATTTGTTTCCGTTTGGATCATGTATTTTTATAGCATAAATTATGCAAATGGCCGGTCTTCCTGTTTGAGCAGCTTTATGAAAAGTGAACTTTGGCTGAACACAAACAGCAAATCAAGCAGGAAACGAGTTAAAATCTAATGACGCAGGCCTTCGTTTCTTTTCGGGTAAGATGACTGGTCCCAGGCGTCGACACCTCGTAGACCTGCCTAGACGCATTTTGAACCCACTAAATAATAGATTTTAGTGTGGGTTTATTTGTCTGCCTTGTTTGGGGGGGAACGCTATCTACAAACTACTTACTTCCGCTGCATTACCAGTCAAAGTTGTGCTTTGCTGGCTGAATTTTCTTCACAACCAGATGCTCGATTTTTATATGGCACAAATGTTTAACCGCTCTTTTATTAATGGAAATTATAGAAGACATAGGTAAGAGGTTATTTATTATTTATTGCTTTTATTTTACTGTAATAGATGTGAAATTCAGACATGCAGTAGGATACATGTTTTTCAGAGGAACCCCTTATGCCCTGTATATCAGCACAGACCTGAAGCTGGCCATCATGACAGCACGGATCGGAGACAGCAAGAATTTGGGGGTTAAGTAAATTAATTCGTTAGTGCACCTGGAATATTAGCAGCGTCAGAAGGTCTGTGCTACCTGAAGTTCTCCATTCCGGTGCTCTGTTAAAAAGTAACGCTGAAAATATGCTTCCCTAGCTTCTTTTTTTTTTTTTTTTAAGGGATAGATTTATCTCCTAATTTTGCTCTTGTTCCCCAGTCCTTTATAGGACTCTTGGACAGTTTATAGATGCCAGCTGACACCTGTAAAGTTCACCTGAAGCTGTTCAGCAATTTAAAACACCACGATGCAATTTATCTAGAACTCTTTATGCACAAAAAGGGGAAAAATTGATTAGAGTCGATGACGAACTCTTCTGTTCTGTCTTTATAATGTGAATGTAAACCTGTCAGGTTTTACAGCTGCCCTCACACCGCTTCAATTAAACATATCTTTTGAGGGGAGACATTTCTCTCCCAGCCTGGGCCCCCGCTGCTCCCGGCAGCCCGGCTCACCCCCAGCCGCGGCGGGGGTCCAGCACAGGGACAGGGCGCGAGGCAGCGTCGGCATCCACATCTGCATCTGCATCCACATCTGCATCTGCATCCGCAGCGGCATCTTCATCAGCACCCGCACCAGCATCCTTTCCTGAGACAGGTACCGACAGCCCATATGTGGCTACGTGGTGTTTTTTTCATTTTAACTTGATAAATTCAAATTAGCGAAAGAATAATAGACACGGGAGGGGAAAAAAACATCTTATTCTATTACTTTGAGAGCCCTTGCCCGTGCCAGGTTGCCTCGTCAGACCGAAGCCGAGTGGTTTGTCCAGCCCAGGTTCAAGTGATCCAGGCAACGGGGCTTCGACGGCTTCCCCTGAGACACAGCTCCGCAGCACGCATTCCTCAGGTTAATTGGGGTTTTTTAACAACCTAAAATTTTCTTTGAGAAGCTCAGAAACTCAAAATAAAGGGGCAAAAAATAATGAGTTGCGAGATGTTCTTTATCTGNGGTCTCCCTCTTGTGGACATACATGTAAATGGACCTCGCTTTCTGAGGTGGTGCCTATGCAGCATGTGTCCAAAACATTAAATGGTACCCCCTTATATATAATGGTGCATAAATGCAATTGCAAATTTATGCAGCACTATATATGTTTCTACCTTGAAACAGCTTGTAGTCTTTGACATTAAAACTCAAACATTAAAATGGAATGCTTGACATACTAGTTGCGTATTCACGTTGGTGGACCTTTTAAATGTCATGTTTATTGGGTTTTCCTTAAAAATGAAGAAACTTTTTCAGTGGCTTTGATGTCATTGAGTTGTTGCCTTGATTTCAGATACCATGTCTGCAGTACTGGGCAGCTGTAACCACCACATGATGTTCTTTGGAGAAAAGGCTGTTCTGTAGCCTCTGGACTTTTGTTCAGTACTTTTCCTTTGAAAAAGCAGAAGGTAATTGTGAGGTAGTAACAGGGTGCAAGTCCCCCCCCCAAAAAAAAAACCAAACAAAAAACCACCACCACCAAAAAAAAATCAAAACAACAAAACAAAACAAACCAACCAAACAAACAAAAAAACCCCAACAAAAAAACAAACCTCCATGCCTGCTAAACCATGTCCCAAAGTGCCACATCCACACGGTTTTTGAACCCCTCCAGGGATGGGGACTCCACCACTTCCCTGGGCAGCCTGTGCCAACGCCTCACCACTCTTTCAGGAAAGGCATTTTCCCAATATCCAATCTAAACCTCCCCTGGCCCAACTTGAGGCCATCTCCTCTCATCCCATCGCTGGTTGCTCGGGCAAAGAGGCCAACACCCTCCTCACTACTATTAGTTTGAGGCGACTCCGCAGGCACCCCTTCAGTGCCCCAAGGACAAGGCTGGGACCCCGGGCTCCTGCCCTCCCGTGTCGCCCATCCCAGGAGCCATCAGCCAACCGGACTTCACCGAGCCTTCCCCGGCACGGCGGGGGCTGCGGTGCCGATGCTCGGCTCAGCTCCCAACGCCCGCAGCAAAACGCGGCTCTCGGGTCACCTCTTTCCCAGCGGGCTGGAGTTTGCGGTAGAGGGCATGGGGAAGGGGCCTACGGCCTACAGCAGCACATTGCAGAGACGCCCTGGGAATCTTTTAAAGGAGACTTTAATTACGTGGCTGCCTGGGATTGTGGGCAACGCGACGCGGTGGCTCCAGCGGTTCCATCCTGTATTGCACTTTCGTAATTCTCCCTGGGATTTCCCAGATAAAAGCGAACGTGTCTATAACGGTGGGTGGCTTTGGAGCGCTGGGTGTGTTCTGGAGGGGCTCTGCAGGCTCGGCCATGGGTGCCCCCCAACACGGTGTCCCTGCGTGCCTGCACACGCACCGGGGCCAGCGCGTTTCCAGCAGCGCCAGGCTCACTCCAGCAGTGCGGCGTGGGTGTTTTGTGCCTGCAGAAGGGTCTTTTATTTGGGATTTTTAGAAGTGAGCTGGGCAAGTAATTCCTCCTTTGTCCCTGGATGAGGTTTTGATCTGTAGATTCAGTGAAGTCCGGCGGCGTGTGGCCAGTCCTGGAGGAGCTCCCCAGCTGCGGCGCTGAGCGCTGCATCGAAGCATCACGCATAGGAAGGGGCGATGTGTCCCAGGTTTTCAGCACTCATCGAGCTCCCCCAAAACTCACACACTGCTTGGGTGTGGAGGGGTAGGCTGGGGAAGAAATAACCGGGGCTTTGGTTTCCTTCACTTCCCGGTGAGGCTGGGCAGAGAGGCTGGGGCTGCACGTGCTGTGCCAGGTGCTGCTGGTCACTTCTTCGGGAAGAGCAGGGTTTGCTCAGGTGGGTGCGATAATCCCGGCGAGGATTTATTGGGTGGCTCCCACACACTCAGGGCCCTGTGGGATTGCACCAGTGGGGGGCTGCTTCTCTTGCTGGTGGTTTCTCCCTGGTACATGAGAGGGTGTGAGTGATCTGGTCCTGGTGGGATGAACGGGGGTCTGCTGCATTCCTCGTGGTAAGTAAACTGAGGAAGTATTGGGGCGTCAACCTCGGATGTTTTAAGAGCGTGGTAATGTCTAAGCTTTGGGATGCTGCCTGTGTGCAGGGACTCTGCTTGTTGGATTCATTTTGGGTGGGTGCCATCTGGCAGAACGGCTCAAATGCACCAGCCTTGAGGTGAAGTCCCCTAGCTGAAGCTGGTGATAGCTCAGCTGCTCCCTTACAAAGGGCAGCCTCGACCTTTGGGTGCTCAGGGGTGGGGGAGACCCTTCTTTTGGGAGCGCTGGGTGCCTCAGCCTGCAGAGCACCTATGGGACCGTGCAGCAGTTGCGGTGGACAGCTTGATGTGAGTGCCTGAGAGCGAGTATCAGAGCATGAAAAGTCTCTTGTCCGGTACTAATATTGGGCAGTGAGACCGTGTGCAGGCTTACATTGCATGCTCTGAGGAAAATAGCCTGTGTGCATACAATAATTTGTTTTAATACCTTGTTTTAATTAATTTGCACTGAGTTCCTGCTTTGAGGATGATACAAAGCTGGGAGTGGGTTGCTAGAAAGCCAGGTGAGGATTTCTGGATGGCTGGTTCTGGCTGGTGCCCCACGGCAGCTCCGCTGCCCACGGGAGCCCTCCTGAAGGGGCTCTGCAGGAAAGGGGGTACAAACCCGCCTGCGCCGTTGCTCTAACCCCCTGCGGAAACCTAAAGACTGCACAAATCCAGAGGTTAAATGTGGACTAATGCACACAAAAAAGGCAAGTGGAGCAGGGAAACTGGAAAGCAAATTGCTACTTTTTTCCTTTTCAGTGCAAAAAAAGGCGAGGGGGGGGGGGAAGTTTCTTAACAGGGCCTGGAGCCGTGCTACTGGGAGAGCATCTCAAAGGCTGGGGAGGTGACCATCTAATGACAGCGCTCTTAATGGTTTTGTTCTAGTCTGCGTCCACAAATGCAGATCGGTATCTGCTTGTTAGGGCTGGAACGCCTCAGGGATGTAATCCCAGGGCTATAATTTCATGGTGATGAGGCCAAAGTCAAGAAATATCTTTTCTGGGCATGCTAAGAAACCAAGCTACCCATTATGGCTCTCTTTTGGCAGTGCTCAGGAGTGCAGATAGCCCAAGCCACTTTGATCGACGGCAGCCTGGGACACTGCTGGTGTCGCAGCCTCCACCGCCGGCCCTGGCCAGGCTCTCGTGAGCAAACCCTTCCTGCAGATCCTTTGGCTGTGCTGGGAAATGGGGGAAAGATGCTGCTTGACTTGGAAGTTAGCAATAGTACAGCGAAATAAATCGCCACGCTAAGATGAAATGAGTTGATACAAAAATCAACTCTATTGACTTTAAAGTAGCCTTCTAAACACCATTAAATTCAAAATGAGATTTCCATAAAGCTCTTGAAATCAGGCAAATGTAGAAGTACACTGAGCGAAGCTGCCTGTGGAAGGAAGTCCTGCCCCGACACATTCAAGGGGGATCCTGGAGAGAAGTGTCCGTGTGTCCTCAGGCTGCTGCCGACCTGGGACCGGTCCCTCCCCGTCTGCTCCCTTACACACAGGAGCATGGCCTGAGGCTGCTCAGCACAGAGTTTGNTCTCTTACTGAAGTAAAACGAACTTGTGTGATCTTATCAGGCTTTGCAGGCCTGCCATCTACTGGTTATTTTTTTGTAAGGCGGCTCGCGGGGCCTCGCCTCTGAAAGCCTTCAGAGAAAGGCTTCAAACCTCTTCCATTGAGCTGCTGGCTCCAGTTCCAGAAGCGCCGCTGGGGCCAGAGGCACTGGCCTGCGTGCCAGGCAGGGCTGGCTCCCGGCACGGAGGGTCGCACCAGGAGGGTCGCGCCAGCCGGCGTTTGCCGTGCTCCTGCCCTTCCCGGGCGCCGCAGGGCCGGGACGCTGGATGTCCAAGCACGCGCCCGCGCGTCACGGCTGGTCCCGCTGACCGGGGGCGAAGCCTCGCGCTGGCAGGGCTCTCCCCCTCCTTTCCCCCGGCGGCGCAGGGAGCAGTTGTTCTCCTGGACTATTTTTAAACCTGTGCGGACGGGGGGCTTAGCCAGCGCTCCCTCAGATCTGCCGAGCGCGGCTGCCTCGCGTTTCATGACCGGCCCTGTACAAAACGCGGCGGTGCCAGATAATACCCGCGCAGAGTAGGCTGGAGACAAAGCTGGAAAGGTTGCGTTTGCAGCTTGCCGTCGGGAGCTTCTCAGCGGGTAGTGCGGCTGCTATTCCCCCTTCCCTGACTTTGATTACTATTTCTTCCAGCGATTGGGAATGTCGGTCGTCTTTGCGCTGTCTTGCAGGCGTCGGCCACACCAGGACTTGCTGGACTCGGTGGATGTTTTGCAAGAGCGAAGATCCCACCGGCTTGTGATGTGATTTATAGAAAAAGAGTTTTAAGGCAGGGGAAACCGCACCGTGCCCCGTGGTGAGCACCTGCACAACGTGCCCAGGTGCGGCAGCCCCTCCTGGAGCACTTTCTTGAATGTACCCTCTGCTTCTTACATGCTTCTGCTTAGTCCCAAGTGAGATATCGCGGAGCTTCAAGGAAGAGCCAGCGCACTGAAGTCCTTGCTGAAGGAGGAAGCAATAATTCTTTATTTAAAAGAGATTATAGCGCACCGCTGTAAATTACCGTATCTCTTTATTTGATCATGTAGCTAAGGGCTCTGCGAAGGCTTCGTGGCAACTGGAGCCTTCTGCTGTGCCACGGCTGCCGAGTAGGAGGCTGAGTGCTCGGGGCGGCAGCCGCCGGCCCCGGGGCTGAGCAGGGCCCGTGGTGGGCTGGCGTCGCGCGCTTGCGAGCCTTGGTGTGGGTGCAGGGCTGTTCCGCCGCGATTCGGATTTGCCGGTAGCAAGTGGAGCTGGGTCTCGGTGCGGCGGCAGGGGATGGCCCGACCCTGCGGCCACCCCTTGGCTGCGGAGCCTCTCGTCGGCCTCTGCCTCCTTTTTCACTCCCTCCCTTCTGAA
>VZTL01044562.1:0-26614 GCA_013400535.1 Scopus umbretta | reverse complement strand
CAAGAGGGTGGGGAAAGCAGAAAGAGGACTAATGTTGTATGAGGCGATGAAAACATCAGGTGCCTTATTTTTTTGCCAAGCTATAACTCAGCTATCTGAGGGAGAACCTTTTGGAGCGTTATCCTGTGAGTGACATGGGTGCTTCACCAGCTGCTCAGAAACTACCACCATGAGTCCACATGAGGCTGGTCCTGCAGGTGTCCCCAACAGCCCCACTCAGGATGTCTGCCCTGTGAGGCAAAGCACGCTCCTCCTGGGGTGGGGGACAGGTCTCCTTCCAGGGCTGTTTCCTCACTTATTTGCCTATGCAGCTTGCTAGCAAAGATATTGATTGTGAGGCAAAGATATGGGTTTTCTTTTTATTAAAATGATAAAAAATGCATGAAGACCCTCTGTTTTCAGACCAGTTGCTGATGTTCATCTGCATTGCACCGCTCTGGAAAAACAAGCAGGTGCACTGCTTACTGTAAGCATATCTGGAAACAGAGGCTATGTGCTTTGCCCGGACAATCTTGTAAAGGAAACTCAAAGATTAAAGGGTTTTTAATGTTTATATTCCTTTTGTATTAGTTTGCTGCTGATCTAAGTCAAATGATTTTGCAGCTTAGATTTGGGTGCACACTACACTGTGTTCAAGTTGGTTGCTGCTGACACTGAATTTAATCTAAGCATCAGCTGGAATTTTCAAAACCAGCTAACTTGATGATACAGTTAAATATGCTTTGTTTTTTAGGAGTTGTCAATGGTGTCAAATAAGATAATATTTTACAAATGAATTTGGATAGAATAGGAGATATATTTATTGCAATATTCTTTTTGTAATAAAATGTAAATAGAAATTTTAGCTAGAGTGCTTTTGAAATGGTTTTAGGAGTCCACTCCTATCTTGACAAGTAAATATATTAATATGTCTTTTCTTCATGGTGGTGAAACTTGTATACATCAATCACAACCCACTGAGAGCAAGACAAAGGCTTTATTTGGGATCAGAAAACTAAATTTGTTAGTTGGCTGTACTTTTTTTTATATTGGAGAATATTACTAGCAAATCTATCATTGGAAAATTGGAAAATCTTCATTTTTCAAAATTGTGTCTGAGTTTTAGCAAATCCCATTTTAAATTTTGTAGGAAAAAACCCAGATACAGCACAGGTATTTTAGTGTTCCTAACACTTGACTTGCTTCAGAAATGATGCAGATTTACAACATGGGGAAAGCCACAGTCACTGCTGGCTCCATCTGCACAGCCCACAGCCCACTCCTTCTCAAAGCTTCTCACCCGTCCTGTTGGATGGCTCCACTCTTTGCTTGGCTCCCATAGCTTGTAGCCTGTAGTACTGAGGCAATGTGAAATGACTACCTGCTTACCTTGGTAGATGGTACACAGCCTCAACATGAACATCTCCGTCACCTGTACAGTGGAGGAAGAGGGAGAGAGCAGAGCTGGAAGTGGGAACAACAATCGCTGTCCCAAGGTAGACAGTCCTCATTTGTTGATCAGAGCCCTGAATCCCAGGTAGCTGGCACAGCTATGGATCTGCTTCAGGCAGCTCTAATCCAGATGAAAAATGGTATCTGGAGTTTTTTGTCCTTGAAATTTAGGCAGTGCTAGATGATAGGGATATATTGATTGCTATCATAATGAGGACAGAACAGCTATGTGAAATGTAAGAAATGAAAACCTGACAGTGCCTGGGGAGGAGGAATCTCCATGACAGAAAGCAGGGTATGCATGCCCTACCCAGTGCCTTTTAGTAGCCTGCAGTAAGTCATTCCATCAAAGAGCAGGCTGGAAGGGGACACTTGCTGCAGCCAAAGGGGCTGCATGCTCTTCATACCTGCCCCTGGGCCGCTCTTCTGAGAGTTTTCCCGCAGTGGGAGCTCTGCTCCCCCTTCCCCATGTAGATTTGCACTTACTAGGCAAGATTTAGTGTGGGTACAGAACTGAGTCAGATTTAATTTGCGCGTTTACTGCCAAACCTGAACCAATTTTTAAGCCAGCTGTACAGCACTTATTTAACAAGAAATGGAAGCCATTCAAAGCTCTGTGAATTTGGCAGAAATTAACAATTTTGGCTGAGTGTTACTGTGGGGTTTGGACTAATTCAAACCTAAAGCTCACAGTGAAATTCAGGAGGCTTGAATCCATGCCAAGGGAAAGGTTTGCATAGATGTCTGCAAATTAGAAGTGTCAAGGTTTCAACCACTCTGCTTGATAAGTAAGTAAGGAGAGATTTCCCTCTGAAGTCTGCATCTCTCCTGGAATCCAGAATGAATGTGTCATGGCAACATACCACATCTGATAACGTATCTTTAAGCAGCTTTATCTGAATGGGTTGTTAATGACATAAACAATAGCAATTATAAGTGATATTATATTGACAGGCTGTGAAATTTTTTGGTGATTCATTCTCCTAAATTAGCTATTTTCTGCTATGCACTGTGAATACTGCTATTGCTGATAGCAAAACAAAAATAACTTAAGGAAAAAAAAAGAACCATCTTCGAGGAACTATGTTTGGGGTAAATATTTGCGTAAGGATTGGAGGTGGGTATTGCACTCCTTGCAAATATGTCATGGCTAAACATGGTCTTCTTTTCTGTGTATGATTTGTGCACTCGTTTCTGTGAAAGTATTCGTTAGTTATAATCAGTTGACAAGTTGGTTGAATAGTTGTTAGGTACAATGGTTGTTTGCAATGAATATTTATGATGTGCAAAGTTTCAATCATATGGTACTGGATCAGGCCCTTAATAGGGTATCTGAAACAAAGCAAGTAGAGGGATAAAAACCCAACAAAAAACAAACAGCAAGATTATAGGAAGTGCAAAGCAAATACTTTTCACACACTGATAGTCATGCATACAGACAGCCATAGGTATTAGTGTGTAAAGCAGCCACTTTCAAAACATTCAGGTCTACTAAGAATTATTTTCAGGATATTTTTTGTGAAAATGGTACCATAGGTAACAGTTTTAAAAACTGTTTAAAATATGAAGAGATGAACACAAATACAAAATCTGAGTTATCCAGGTGGTGCTTGCATTGAAGAATTAGAGCTTTGGGTTTTCACACCAAAAGTCAATGTAAAAAAAAAAAAAAAAAAGGTATTTCAGAACCTAACTGTAGACTCCCATTTTTTTAAATTAATATGTCTGCTTCCTCTGCAAAGAACTCTATTCTGTAGCTACTAATATGTACCACCAGAAAAATACTAGCGCACGTAGGAGTTGATATGGGAAGGAGAAGAATTTATCTTCAGTGAGATTAATGGAGTACAACTCTACTGTTGTATTGTTCTGTAACCCCAGATTTTAACAACTGATTTGTGCAACAGTCACAAATGGCTGGTTGTCTTACCTTAAATCAGAGTAATTTGTGATACTCTTTTAGTATATATTGTAGTCACATAATGTTTATTACCACTGTTTTATCTCTCCCTTTCTTATAATTTTTGGTGTGCTTACCTGCAAAGTTTCAGCATAGCTGGTGAGCACCCAGTAAGCCATGGGGCACTGTAGCAGGACACCAGGTAGTGCCCATGTCCTCTGATTCTGACCCAGACCTCACGCTTGCACATTAGTCTTGGTTACACTTCACGGGCATTTTAAGAATTACAATTTAAATAGCTTCAAACTGAGTAATGAACTCACCTGAGCACCTTCGTAAGAATGTTTATCAATCATTAGAGAAATAGTCAAAAAAATGAAAAATAAGCATGCCAGAAGCTGTGTAATAAACCCTGTAAGACTAGATATTAGAAAGATTAAGCTGTTCTTTCTCTACAGCAATATATATCTATAATGAGATGCAGTTGCTTCTTACAAATGCACCACAGATTAATTAGTTTCAGAATACTGCAGCTTGGTCACAGTACCTTAAAGGCTCTTGAAAAACATTAGCCATGATAGGGGAAGCAAAGTGAGTATACAGGAGGGACACTGAGAAAAAAAAAATAGACTTGGTTCTTCGCATTGTCCTATTCTGGGGAGACAGTTTCTCTTTAACGACTTTTAACTCATTCTGATGTGATGTTACAGATGTGACCTTCACCTGGAATTTTTGAATTTAAATAAGTAAGTTAAGGAGAATCAGGTTGGCAGAATACATATTTCTCAAAAAAATATGTGCAGTGTTTGAAGACCTTGGAGTAAATATTGTTCTCATTTCTCCCTCTCCTGCTTTATGTATAACTTTTAAAGTGGCTCCAGTGTTTTAAACCAGATGTGCTGGACCAGAATTATTCAACTGTTGCACCACTTAAGTTAAAGAGAACATGTGCTGTGTGTGCCTGCATAAGTGCGTGCTATGCTGTGCCAACACATTCTCTCTTCTGTTTGTATTTTCTTCAATCCATCTCCCTCAGGAAAACAGAAGTGCACAGGACTGTGTATAAAACACATGACAAAAAAACCCAAACCATGCACGATGCATTATGTAAAGGGAAGACATGGCGGTGTAATATAAAGAATTTATCAACATGGGTATGAGATGCCTGCATTACTCAAGAGAAGCAAAAGCCAAAGCTAAATTATGTAGGTCATCCCAACAAGTACTAAACAAACCTTATGCAGAGACTGTCCTTTGTTATGTGAGACACAAAAATTGTTTATATTCATTATTGAGAATTTTTGTTTCTACTTGTACATAAAGGTTGATATTTTATTTATAGTAATGTTTATTTCTAGATGCAACATGAAATTAAATTTAGACCCACATAAGCAATGATGCAGATCCAAACAAACCATATGCCATGATGTGGGAGAACCAGAATATTGCAATTCAAAGCCAAAGGAATCAGAAGGATTCACTAGGAATGAGACGGAAAGACAATGCCTAGCAGAACCACTAGATTCTTGGATCATTAGATACCTGTGTATCTCAGAAATTTGTAACTGATCCAGAACTGAATGATTCTGTCCTGGAAGACACGTATTCTTTGAGGGAAGAAAGAGGAAGTAGTTCATTCTTAGATAATTTTAAAATTATTTTTTAATCCAGCTGTGTGCTTTTGTTCTGAAATATTTAATGTGCAGGTGGTATCACAGGCACAAAGTGAGATTATCTCCTGCCTATCACTTCTATGCATACTTACATTATTGTTTGAGCTCTAATTTTTGTAGACAAACCTGAGTATCTACAAGCTCATTTTCCTTTTCCTTCAACTGTGATATTTATTGACCTATAAATTACTCCTATAATTTTGTTTCCCTAGTTGTGCTATTTTGACAGCACCTTTTGGTTACAATAATCTCACTAATAGCTGACAGTAATGCATACTGTGTACATGTGAACCCAAGGCAAAAGTACGACTTGCATCAGAAGTGATGACGTGTCAAATCCCTGTAAAATCAGTGGAGATAATTACATATATTTTTCCTCATAAAGCTTTCTCAATACTTCTCGCGGATGGATTGAGAGGCAGATTACTTGCCCTGCCCTTGCCAAAGACTTCCAGTAAGAGAAATGCCAATGGCTGTGAGGGTCTAGTAGCTGCTCCGGAATTTATGTAGGGGGACACACAAATGCACATAGCCAGGGAAACAAGCAGGAGGATCTTGAGCACCATATGCTATCACAAACCTACCATGTTGTTGAAATAGCTGAGATGTGGTGGGACAATTTGCATAACTGGAGGGCAGTGGTGAGTGGATTGTACTTTGCCTGGAGGCTGGTAACAAATGGGGTACTGCAGGGGTCTGTCTTGGGACCTGTCCCATGTAGTATCTTTATCAGTGATCTGGAGATGATGGATTGCACTCTCTTCAAGTCTGCAGGTGACAGCAAATGGGGGGATCAGTTGATGAGCTTGAGAGCAGGCCTGCCGTTCACAGTGGCCAAGACAGGCTGGAGGAACAGACCAAAAAAAGCTTTATGAAATTCAGTGGGGACAGCTGCATAGTTAATAACTCCTGGAAATGGGTTGCCCTGCAAGGAGAAGCTGAGGGACTGGGCCTGGCTCAGCCTCGGGGGGAGACAGCTCTGGGTGGACTAACAGCAGCGCCCCAGCACCTCTGGGGAGGTTGTTGAGAAGAGGGAGTTAGACAGACAAGGGGCATTGGCTGAAACAAGCAAGAGAGATTCAGATGGGATATTTGGAAAAGGCTTTTTCCTGTGAAGCCAGTGGGGCAATCCTTCCATCCAGCCTGTAATCCCATGATAATTGACTGAGGTTGCCCAGAGAGGTTGTGGATTCTCCATCCTTGGAGATAAGCAAAAGCTTTCTGAATACGGATCTGGGAAACGTGCTCTAGGTAACCCTGCTTTAGCAGGGGGTTGGACCAGATAACCTCCAGAATTCCCTTCCAATCTCAACTATCCTGTGATACTTTGATCCTATGATCCTATCTAGGGATGTAATTTTAGGAAAAAATGTAATATTAGAGAGGCTTTTATTCAGTATGTTCTAGATCCTCTAACATAGCCAGGTCCTTGAGACTGCAATTTTATCCTGTTCCAAAAATTTGAAAAATTGTTCCCAAGTAGTTACATTGCAAGACTAGAACTGGCATTATCTACCTCTTATTATGTGTATGATGCAACCATAGTCCTGTCAGCTCTTGCTTTGTAACCACAAATAATATGATGCTGGCTGCACTCTTGCTGGATAACCTAAATAAGATTTCAGCGCTGTTCTGCCGGTTACTGTATGTACTTTCAGGTCTAGACTCAGTAAGTTCTCTGAACACTGGGGCCAGGGCGATGGCACACTCATATCTTAGGTGTCTTGGAACTTGCAACAGCGTCACTGAAGGATCTGCTTCTGATTTCCCACTACTTGGATAGTCACCCAGTTAACCAAGAAACCTAGCGTAGGACACATATCACTGCACATGCATACCTATATGCATGCATATGCACCATTTATAATTAATCATTGATAATGTTATTTTACACTTTATAAGCGCTTTAGCAAACTACTTATGTCTGATGTTAGAATACACTAGATCCTAGCTGCAGATCTTCTAATCGATTTCAGTTATCAAATCCCAAATCATGGCTAAAACTCTTTTTGGGTTTGAAACTTCTCAGCTGTTTGCTCTTTGGTGTTCTTCCCTATTGATATTTCCATGTTTCAGTGAATGCTCTTGTCATAAATTGAGAGCTCAATAAAATACAATGCTCCATAAGAATACAGATTATACGAAGGCAAAATTTATTCCATAAGCCCTAGGGGATAATTTGCTTTTCATCTCTTCCTTCTCTCTCAAAATATAGAGCTACCGATAAATGGTATGTAAAGGAGACCAGAGCAAACCAAAGAGTTAAAAGTTTGCAATTTATTAACTCGAGCATGAAAGTACAGAAAATAGGCAAGGACTCAAGTTAGTTGGGAAAGAAGTCTCAACCTATTGCATTAAAACATGGTTTGCACTAGTCTAATGAGTTTTCTACCAAATGAGGCATGAAACATACTGCCAGAATATAAAGTCAGTAAAATACCCAAATTACTGTATAATGTCATTATATGTTTTATCTTATTGGGGAGCTGGTACAGAATACATTATCTTTAAATTTACACAATCTGCAAAACCAGAAAAAAATGCTTTTTTAATGAATGTGCCATTCAGATAGGTTGCTAATAAAAAGAGATCAAACCCTACTGAAATCCATAAGAAAAACATACATCTACAACATTTGCAAGAACACATGAAAAGAATAGTTCAGTAAAGATGTCTGTTCAGTGTTCTATTTACAGTCCTTGTTTATTCAGACCTACAGACGAAGACACACAAAAGTAGGAAGTATAGCACCACACAGAAAATAGTTTTTCCTAAAATTGTTGGAAATAATTAAGAACTGCAATATAATGAATTTAATGTTAGCACATATCAAATAATATGCAGAGATTTGCTTCAAAAGTGAATCTTGATTATTTTAGAATGCCATTTTTTGTAAACATTTAAAGAGGGAGGACTGCTTTCCTTAGTAAGGACTTGTGCTAAGTTGCAAGCGGTATTTTTGCATGACTAAAGGAGTTGGTGATTAAAATTTAAAAAAAAGGAAAAGTGATCTCAAGTTGTTTGTTCAGAATCCTATTTCTGTTTATGTCCCTTAGGGACTGCTTTGCAACTGTAAGACAATTGGATGCTTTCAAAATTAATGGAATTTCTATTACATCTCATGAGGCTGGAATTTGTCTGCTCCAATCTCCTCAGACACAAGAGTAGATTGTCTGCCCAAGTAGTCTCCCTTTGACTACCCTTGAATTCCATTTTTCAGTGTTTTCATTACAAACTACACCTAGAAGCTTCCTAGAATTGACTACAAGTCAGTCTATTGCATCAATTACTGCAATATGATGAATTAAATCTTCATTTATCCTAAACGCCAATAGGCAGCTCTAAATCTTTCCTGCATGGCCAAACATTGCTTTAAGCACAGGCAGAGCTCTGCCTGCATCGTCTGGGCTGGTTTGCTCTTTTGCATCCTTTTGCTGTTATCTGTTGTTAAAACAGTTCTGTTTCCGCACTGTTTAATAGATGACTGTCCATCAACCTCCTCAACGTCCCTTTATCTGCCCAATGATACACTGACATTGGCAGACTCTGCGTTACTCTGCGTTCGTTTTTAACATGTCACAGGCGTTTTCCTTCTAGATGCCTTTGGAAATAGAGTGCTGTTGAACTCTGTGGCCAACTATAACATTCATTAAAAATTAATTTCCTACTTGCCTGGTATTTTCCTGATTTATGTGAAGGCATTTTGTTGCCTTCTTGTGCGTGGGTAGATTTCTAGGTTTCACATCAGTATGTTCAATTAGAAGTAGGGTTGAGGGCCTGTGGTTTGGCCTGACCAATTAGTAATGTTTTTCCTTTCTGGGGAAAAAAAAAATCCTGTCACTTTCAAAGTATGTAATCTGATTTATTTTGTTACATGGGTTTGGCTTAATGGAGCACTTTATCTCGGGGGAGGATGTCAGAGCAGAAGAGCTGGGCAAGGACCAGGCCTGTCTTCCATGTGAGGGGACTTCAGAGAGCGAGGGAGCTGCCCTCTTCTGGGCTGCAAGGAGGCTTATTCCAGTTAAACTATTAGGGGCCAGGCAAAGTGTCCACTCAGGGAAAGAGGAGAGGGAAAAATATGTTCTCATGAATCTTTGTGGGCCTTTTAAATAAAGTTTTGTCATAGATTTAACCCTATCTTTTTTTTGGCCACAGCTTGCAAATCAGCTTCTCTGTTACTGGGAAGAGCAATGTCTGTCTTTAAAATCTAATTCTTCTAATGTGCAGTCAAGATAGGCAGTGCCAGTGTTGTATCTGCCTACCCTGTGTACATGCTTGATCTAACAGAGCAGCTACTGTCAGTGCTAAACAGAAACACATCCTTGTTTGACACCATTTAAAAAAATGATCAAGTCTGCATTTTCTTTGAATGCACAAACTGCACCTGAACATAAACCCCTGATGATGGTAATTGTTGTTATCAGCACGCTATTTTACTTTAAGAAGGTCCAGAGGCAATTGCAGCACAGGCTGCCAAATACTTTTTAAAATCTTTGACATTTGTGGTATGTAGTTTTTTCAATTAGACATTCTCTCCCATATTTATTTTTAGAGCAAAAATATGATTGACACATCATCTTTTGGGTCTAAATCCAGCCTACTCTTCTCTTAGGTTTGCCTCAATTACTTCCTTTGTTCTATTCATGAACTACCTGCAGAAGGCTTTGTTTGTCCTGGAAAAGAGGTTAATACCTCATCAGACACAGGCATCTTAACAAGTTTCTTTGGTCCTCTTTTTCTGTCTTCCCTAAATTAAATTGCAGTCTCCTCTAATGTCAGAGTTTCTTTTTTCTTTGATATTCTGGAGATGATGCAGATGTCCATAAACAAAGGATCAATGCGGCTCTGGGAGAAACCACACTGGAAAATGTAAGCAACTTCTCAGATACCTTGATGCAGGAAGAGCATCTGTAGGGATGAGCCAGCACTCTCTGAGCACAGTGATTTCCATGTTCCATTGGTTTTGATCTCAGACGTTCCATAAAAGACCCTTTCAACTGAGTGTAGGTTGAAGAATATTGTCAGTGCTACAGTTCACTGGACTTTCAGTTCTGATGATGACATCATAGCTGACTTGATATTTAACACTGCAAATTCATAATTTTCATTTATTTTGCTTGAGATGTAGCTAAAAGCAACTCAATGTTTCTCAGTGTGAACAACATCTCTCTGCTTTGGAAGTCCTCAAAAAGAATCGTGTCACATCATCTCAGCTCCCTGTGTATGTGCTATTTTTATTTGTGAATCACTGTTGTTTACTGAACCTAAAGAGTTCTGAAATTTGGTCTGTCTGGTTCTTCCATCACCTGTACTGCAGCCATTGTTTTCAAGACACAGAAAGCTGTTTTCATAATTTATTTTATATTTTTGCAGAACTCCTTAACTCAGAGCCTCCCCAAAGCCTTCTCCAGCTTTTGTCATACTTATTGGAACAAAATTTATTGATTTTACATGCAATATGAAAGGGTGGTGACTTTGCTCTTTTCCTTTTACTGAAAGCTTATGATGGTCATCCCTCAACCCCTGAACTCTGCCTGTGCAAACACAGAGTCTTTCAGCCAGGTCTCTGTGCTGGAGAAAAGGCCTGGCAAAAAATGCTAGGCTCAGCAGACGGTGTGCATGTGGGGGAAACGTCTCAGAAAGCTGGCCATGCTGAGTAATTGGGACTAAATCTTTTGTCCTACAACTTCTTCCTTCTGTGCTTCCCCCAGGGAGATACAAAACAAGATAGCCTGATGTTTACTAGAAGTAATTTTCCTCCAATACAAGGGTTTGGACCAGTGAAAGAAGGTATCCCCTCACTTAGCCAAGTGGTGGGGAATCTGGCTCAGTGTCTTTAAGAACACTGTCCTGCATGAAGCATCCTTACCTCTCTGTGTC
Source organism: Scopus umbretta (assembly GCA_013400535.1). NCBI lineage: Eukaryota > Metazoa > Chordata > Aves > Pelecaniformes > Scopidae > Scopus > Scopus umbretta. Next base: position 15,730 of record VZTL01044562.1, on the reverse strand, counting down.
GCAGCAGGACTTCCTCTTCCACTAGCCAAAATCCTAAGGAGACTCCAGAAAGGCCCTTCTACAGCTTTTTCTTCCCTCAGAAGTAGCTCAACAACAATGTAGGATGGAGTTTGTCCATTTATCTTTTGAATCCTGACAGCTATTAAAATGTGGGATGCAAAATGAAAACTCTATTAAATAGTATCTTTTGTCCATCCACTAAAAAAATATTTCCAAGTGCAGGAAGATGATTTTTTGGAAATCAGCTCCTCCAGCAGAAGTTCTTTTATTTTTATATGCAGGTGTCTTAGATGGCAGGTAAGGCTGGCACACTTTTGCAAAAATGTTCAAGATTAGTTAAGCTGGTCCTGGTGCAGGTTAATGGATTTCAAATACAGGGTAGCAAATTTAAAGACCCTTCAGGGTTTTTCTGCACTGTGGTTTAGAATCAAAGTTATTTTTCACAAAAGCTAAATTTTAAAAGATAACTTTCTTTTTTTCTATTCAGCAAAATGTAAATTGCACTAGGTAATAACAATAATTGTCTATGAAAAAATGCTTCTTCATTTGGCACTGTTTAGTACATTCTAACGAATTGTGGTAATAAAGGCATCTTTCTTGTGCTTTATAGTATATGAAACTAATGCCTTGAAGGGACAATACAAAGGGATACAAAGCTGGTTGCAAGCAGCATCTTCTGAAAACATTTTTAAGGTAATTACATAGTAGACCATAATGAATATCAATCAAAAAGACAGTTACTATGTTTTTCCTCTTAGGTAAGATTAAGACATGTTTAGGTTCTAAATAACTATAAGCATTTTAAAGGAAATATTTTTTATTGGTGGAAGGTTGAAGTTGAACAGCTAGTGGTACTGAGCTCTCCTCCTCTAAAGGATTAAAATTAATCATAAGTCAAATTTTGTAGTTGCATTAATGGGAACACAGGGGAGACTACAAATACATAGGTTGTAATATTTTTTGCTCCCCTGCTGTATATTGTAGTGGGAAGTGGTAATTGGTGCGGAGCAGTACACATGACCTAGAAGTCAACGTTTGTCTCTACAGGATGAAAGGGCATTAAAAGCATAATGAGAGAGGAGAAACAAATGGATGGGGGCAGAATCTTACTCTATTTCTATCCAGTATATATATATTTTACCAGTATATTGTATTCCATGGTGTACTGAAATCCATCTGGATTCAAAACTGTGGGAATATGCAAGTTGCTTGCTTATAAAGTTTTGCGCATTGCACAGTTAAAAAATTACTGTAAGTATTCTGAGTGTCTTGAAGTCGTTTCCAGTGATTTTAACAGTGTAAATACTTCTAAAGGGAACTGACAATCCCAGAGTATGCTCAATGGATATGTATGTTGATAATACATCATTGGTAGGATATTGCTTAGTGTACAAAACAGAATAATGTTATCCTCTTCCAAATGAGAAAACAGAAATATGGAAATTGCCTTAGGGGATCAGACCATCAGTCCAGAATTTTTTCTAGGAGTTGTCAGTGCTAGCTGATTAAATGCCTAATACTCTCTCTACCAACAACAATGAAACAAAACCTCAAAGAAAAACTTGGCTATGCATATATTTCTGTGTAACTACCATCACATAGAAATTGCCTTAAAATACGTGTAAAATTGGAGTTATATTCATCACACTGTCAGGAAATCCCACAGAGGAGTTAAGAGAGGGTCTTTCGGAGGTTGGTTAGATTAGCGGTGAAATAGAAGCAAGGAACTGATCAGTGGTGGATGCTGGAGCTGCCCCCCCCAGCTGTGGCGTGGGATGTGTGGCCAGTAGAAGAGGTAGGAGCAAGGAGTGTAACGAGTGTGAGGCAAGTAGCCTGCATTACTCTCAAATTACTCATGTATTATGATTGATTTGTTTTGAAGCAGTGTATTGGGAAGCTGTTCTGAGGAATAATGCATGCATAGCGACCACTGGTTCATTATCTCTCATTTAACTGTGGGTTTCAAACCAATGAAGACCTACAAAAATGTAAACTATTTTGAATTAGCATGTGAAATCTGCACTACAGGGACATTACTCATCTTTACTGAAGTTCCTGGCAACTCTGAAGTATATTCCTATATATTAATACACTAGCAAAGAAGTAGAATGAAATGAACGCCACACTTTCCAGGGCTTGAACATTTAATCTTTTTCTTTTCTCAAGGTCATTTCCATTACTGACATTTTAGTTTAATGTGAAATTGACTGTGTCCTGCCAAAAATTCTATATTTTGTAATTAAATCACCAGCAGGCACAGTGGTGGTTGGATATATTTGGCAAGGAATACTGATGTGGATTTCTTGCTGCAACAACATGCATGTGTATAAAGTTCAGCAACATGAGTTCTTTGTCTCTGAACATTGTACAATCAATATTCTATTACTGCAGCGCGAGCTCTGCTGCATTGTAGCTAAATTAGTGTGTAAGACTCAAGAATGCAACGCTGGAAAGAATTCTAATTTCTATACATAAAATGCACGTAAGCTGTTTATTTTAGCTGTAACAGCTCTGTTCCAGTACCTGTTGCTTCAGGTACTATTTATTATGTAATTTCATTAAATAGGAGTTTGGGAAGTTTTCATGTATTTTCTTCAGAAATAATTTTGAAGCAGCAGCATATTCTTCTTGATTTTGTTAAAATACTTTCTGTTTGTTTTGCTTTGTATGATGAAGATGTCTACAGCATCAGGAGTTCCATGATACAGGCTTTGCTACAGACTGAAACTCTTTTATGGCAAAAACCCAAACAAACCCAAACTAAGAGGTTTGGGGATGACAGGGATGAGCTACTCCCTGAGAACAAAGGGAAGGGCACAAAGCTGTTACAACACAGAGTGTAGGCAGCAGGCACTGCTGTACATCACCCCCACAGACAAGCCAGGACGGGCTTTCTATAAATTCAATGCAGGCAGCTGTAGACTGCCTGCAGGAGCAGAGTGCTGAAGGTAGCAACTTCTTTCCTTATTTCTTTCCTCACCTGAAAAGACCACTGCTGCTGCTGTTGCTGCTGCAGTGGTGCAAGGGAGAAGCCCCTGCGGGCAGCACAGGTTGTCCTGATGCCCCACTCCCTTCCCTGCTTCCTGCTTCCAACAGGGGCCATGCCAGCCTCTGCCAGGAGAGGTGCAAGGGGGAGCCATCTGAAAAGCTGGGGGTGAAGGTAGAAGGACTGCATAGTGGGAACGTGAGGGAAGCTCCTGTGGGAGGAGGAAGATAAAGAGTCATTTGGGCATGGCTGGATTTTAGAGGGTGGGTGAAATGGAGGTGATGCCGAAGTTCAGTCCCTCCTGGGGAAGGAAGAAAGAGGTCTGCTGGCATGGGGTCGGATGTGGGGGAAGCAGAGAGAGAAAGAGAAAAGCCTTCACCTGCAGCACCCTGGGACTTCCCACAACTCTCATGACCTCTTTTGTCCAGAGTCTCTAAAATCTTTTATCCACCCAACTCATTCTGCCACTCCTGTTGAATTGAATTTTGAATTCATTTTGTTATTTCTTTGGGGGATGGAAGTCAAGTTTGTCCACACAGCCTACAAGTCCTGATTTGACTCTGCTTGCTTTAACCACATCATCTGTGCAGCTGTTTCATTGGTGTCTCTGAATGGATGCCAGGCTGCTCTTTCTCCCTCCTCCCTCCCAAATCCTGAGACAAAAATGTAAGGAAAGTGTTGTTCTGAGGAAATAAGTATATAACCCTGTCAGTCAGTTTCAAAGTGTCAAAGCACTATACCACAGGTTCAGTATTTGAGTGGAGTTCCCTTCTAAAACCAGAGCCTGCAGGGAGAGATAAATAAAGGATCATTTCACTGTGCGTGCGCCACTTAGAGGACAGCATTCAGCACTCACCGCTGCCCTCCTAACGCCAGGAATGTATTGGTGAAAGCAGTGCTGCCGCTGCAATGTTAAGCCATTCTGGAGAGATTCACTGGTGACAGAACTCAGAAGTGATAAGGCTGAAAGGGCCTTGAAAGGCCATGGAGTCCAATCACCTGCCCAAAGGCAGAATCAACCATAGCTGCGCTGTTTCCGACAGGTGCTTGTCTAACTTATGCTTAAAGCCTCCGATGGGAAGATATGATAAGGTCCTCCTCTATGCTGTACTTGTGCGTTGCTGTACTACTGTGGCTTAACAGAAGCATTTGTCTGTGCTGATAGCTGATACTTATGCTTAAAGATCTTATTTGCCTTTAGTTTATACATGCTATTTGCCTCTTTTTGTGACTTCGTGACATTGTTGACTCAAGTTCAGACGGTAATTCATAACACCAAATCCTTTTCTCCATGGTGACGGCTGAAGTGGTTGTTGTACACTCTGTATTTATATAGTGGATTATTCCTACTTAAGCACAGACCTTTATTTATTTGTTCTGACTGCAGTGCACGTTTTTTCTTCCTGACCATTTTTCACGTTTGGTAAGAGGCTTTAGAATTCTAATCTTGTCTTCTGGTGTGTTCGCAACCCTTCCTCCAACACATCTAGTATGTATTCCTTCATCGAAACTATAGGTGCAAGCATTAAGTTGTTCAACCATAAGACCTGGGGCAGACCCCTAGGGAATCCATTAGATGCACCTCTTCAGTGTGGCAGCGCACCTTCTAATGTGCGCTTGCTTATGAGAGTCATGTGAGGCAGTGTCAAAAGCAGTACTGAAATCAAAGTACTTCAAAGGTAGTGCTTCTCCGCTGTCTGTGAGAACCATTACTGTCACAGGAAGAGAGGAGATTATCTTGGCTTGATTTGTTCTTGACTGCTATTTATCTCATTGTTATTTTCTAGGGGCTTACACACTGATTATTCCCTTCATTTTTTTTTTTTTTTTTCTAAGAAAGAAGAATGTCATCACTGCATTTGCCTTATTTTCTGGAATATCTCTCCGTCCTCCATGAGCTCTCAGTGACAACTGCTAATACTTCTGAGGTTGTTCAGATACTTCTTTTTCACACATGAGAGTGAAATTTGTTAGGCCCAACTGATGTGAAACCAGATAATTTATCAAAGCATTTTCAAGTCTGTTCTTCCCCTGCTGCATCTCAGTTCTTACTCCTTTATCACTGGTGCTAGTTACAGTAACTGCCTGACATGAGAGTGGCATTCTTTTCTTTCTGTGCAACATTGGACCATAAGTACCTACTTACCACAGAGCACGAAACCTTTCCCTGGGCTTCCATTTCAATATGCTTGTTTTCTCTTGCTTGTGATATCTCATTTTGGACCTTGGTCTTTGCACTTTTTTCTTTTCGTCTGTATATGCTCTTTCAAACTCTTCTGTATCAGTTCTGTCTAATTTACAGTTTCTATGTGATTTGATATTAGGATCACTGAAGGACTGATCATTTACCCACATACCTTTGTTTGGTTTATTTCGTTTTCTATACTGAAATAGTTTCCTTTTCTTTAAGGAACTTTAGATTTATTGGATCTTAGCTATCAGTTCTCAGAATTTCTTAAAATATGCCTTTTTCAAGTCTGTTGTCTTTAATTAGCTGGACAGTTCTGCTTATCTATTATTTTATATATGCTGTCACCCAACTTGCATTTCAAATGCAAGGTAATACCTACCTGCTTTTTTTCCCTGCGTACTTCTCCTGTAGAAGCTGTACTTATAATCACAGATTCATAGAAAGGTTTGGGTTGGAAGGGACCTTTAAAGGTCAGCTAGTCCAACCCCTCAACAGTGAGCAGGGACATCTTCAACTAGATCAGGTTGCTCAGAGCCGCATCCAACCTCACCTTGAACGTTTCTAGGGATGGGGCCTCCCCTACCTCTCTGGGCAACCTTGTTCCAGTGTTTCACCACCCTCATCATAAAAAATTTCTCCCTAATATCCAGTCTAAATCTACCCTCCTTTAGTTTAAAACCATTACTCCTTGTCCTATCGCAACAGGCCCTGCTAAAAAGCCTGTCCCCATCTTTCTTATAAGGCCCCTTTAAGTACTGAAAAGCCACAATAAGATCTCCCCAGAGCCTCCTTCAGGCCGAACAACCCCAACTCTCTAAGCCTATACTTGTAGAAGAAGTGCTCCAGCCCTTGGATCATTTTGTGTGCCTCTTCTGGACCCACTCCAACAGTTCCATGTCCTTCTTGTGCTGAAGACTCCAGAGCTGGACATAGAACTCCAGGTGAGGTCTCATGAGAGCACAGTAGCGGGGCAGAATCACCGCCCTTGACCTGCTGGTCACGCTTCTTTTGATGCAGCCCAGGATACATATGGTTGGCCTTCTGGGCTGCAAGTGCACATTGTTGGCTCGTGTCCAGTTTTTCATCCATCAGTACCCCCACATCCTTCTCCGCAGGACTGCTCACAATCAGTTGTCCATGCTTATGTTCTAGCCAAGTGAACCAGTTTTCTAGGTCTTTTGCAGCAATTAAATCAGAAGTCTAATCTCTTTAAGACTTCCTTCTCCTACTTATTTACTAAATTTCTTGTATTACTCTATGGACGTTAAAACTCATTCCTTGTAGGTTCATTATGAATAAACCTATTCCCTAAATCACGAGCCCTTCCCCTGAATACTTTATGAAGTACTTATTCATTAGCATTGTTGCAGCTGTGAAGTCCTTTCTTTTTGCATTCTTTTCTTTGGAAAGGAGCATTACACAGTGTTTCTATGCTCTTCACAAATGTGAATCCTAGAGTCTTTATCCTAATGGAAGGTGAGATTTCCATGAAATGCCATGTCCAAGGGTCTAAGAAAGCTGGTACCTTGGTGAGTACTGCACTGAACTCATGCACCTCAGTGGCTTTCTGAGGCTGTAATTCGTAAACCTAGGTTTACAAATATAGAAAACTAAAACATAGAGTGCCAAAGGATGCTAAAAATTGTGAACGTTTTTAATATTCTGATATTCTGCTGTCTAGCAGCACATAATTACTAATAGTTAAAAAGGCAGGAGAGGTATTAAAAGTTTTGTTAGCACTTGTTTGATGTGATCTATCTAAATAAGTTCATTTCACCCCTCCTGTGCTCATGGTGCAGATAATGTCTTTCTATCATACCATCATTTATTTATTTTTATTGATTCACTCACTTCACAGAATTACTGGGTGAGAGAAAAACACCTATTTGCAATCTAATCAAGCAAACAAATATAATTATAGCTATCTGGTGTTTTCTTACTTGCAGTTGTCTTATCTGTCTTTGCCTTGATTGTTTTCTTGTTTGCTAATCATAAATTTAGGAAAGTGAACTTTAGCTGGAACCCTCTCTCGCCAACAGATGCTAGACTAAATGCTTAAAGCAGATGAATTATAACAACAGAAAGATCAAGACCAAAAACCCCACAATTTTTAGCTGGAGATTGTCCTTATGTTATATGTCTGCACTATCTGCCACAGGGCACAGGCACTGGCTCGTCTGCAAGGGCCGCTACAGTGAAATTATTTGTTTTATGTAGGTTTCAAACAACTATCAGTGAGCAGGCTGGTAGTTTTTCAAAATACTTTCCAGGGACACTATGGCCACTTGTATTTAATGAAACAGGCCAAAGCCTGTTCTCTGTCCCTCACAGTGTGGTTCTTCTCGCCGTATCTAACCTCACTTCTGCCCCAAGATGAGTCTGTTGTGCTGAAAGTATCTATGTGGATGAGTCCCAAGGATGCACCATCCTCCAAATCATGCCTGTGTATTACTGAGGAGAGTACTAGCTGGCATGAGACAAAGCCATGCCAGGACCACTCAAATAGTTAAACAAAACAGACATATGCGCTAGGAAACTACTTCTACACCCACGGCTTTTTTGCAAAGCCAAGAAAATGTATCTCATCAAGATGCTGTTAGTTATAAAGTGATGTCCTTGCTGAATGGGAAAGCTGCTTTCATTGTTACAAATGAAAACTTCATTTTAAATAACTTTTAAAGCCCTGGTTTTCCAAAAGTTTTACCTAACACATAATTGGAAGACAATGATTTTCCTAAAAGAGTGGAAAATTTAATGACAAGTTGCTATTTTTTAAATAAAATTCAACAGTAACAACTGTGTATTTCATCACAGTGGACAAGTAAGTGTTCAAAGAACAATTTATGTTTAGAACAACAGCTGAATATTAAGAGAAAAATGGAGAGAGCTGTCAGCTTCTTCGCAAGCTGTGTTTTAAATAAGAATAGACAAAACACTAAAAAATATACTGTTCTGTTTATGCAGGGCAGTGAAACAAAAATGACGTATTAGATTTTGCATTTCTATCTCTTTAACCTGAGTCATTCAACTCTCAGCTTTGGGATAAAAACAGCTTATGTGTAGAATTAAATGAACAGACATGGTATTTTTCTGGATTTTTATTTATTTATTTAGCATTTCATATTTTTAGCTTGAACAAATGTATGGTTTTGCCATGCTACCACTGAGAAGGACAATGTTTTGTCCTTGCAGGAGGGCCCAGGCGATATAGACCAGAGCTACATATTGCTTGGTGCAACATTCTGTTCTCAGCAGTTGTTTTGATTATGTAGGACTTTGTCTAGAGCTTAACAATATTGGTGGAAATGAGTGCAAGCCTGAAATGAAGCACCAGCTATTAGAACAACTCCTTCCCCAGCTTTGGCTTTTTCTCTTGTGGTATATCAAGCCATCCCATTTGTATAGATCAAAAAAGTTCTCTCTCGTTTGGTCCTGCTCAGCCTTTTTCTCCTGTCAACGTGGCATGGGGCCCTGCCTTCTTCTGTTAGCAATGTTAGCCTTGATCATCTTCTCTCCTGCGTTCCCCCGGATGTGAATACCTGTGTACATTGTGCTGCACTGTCTGTGTGCTCAAAGAAAAAAACTCACATGGTGATTTCATTTTTCCAATGCCATGTTCTCTTTCATCTGTGACCAAGAATCTCATTTTTATTACCTGATTATGCCTGGAGGCATTATGAATTACAATTGCTAGTTGCTAAGGGTAAAGCTATGCGGTGGGTCTTGAGCCAGTCTAGAGGTTCAGTGATGCCTCCAAGGCAGTTTGACCCCCTTACTCTCTGTCCCATTTTCCTCCCTTTTACCTACAGCTCCTTACCTTGCAAACCCGACCTCTGTGTGCTTCCTCTGATCTTGCTCCAAGCCAATGCAAACTTGCTCAACTAGTAGAAAATCAATCTAGCATTAAAAAAAAGCGCATTTTTTTCTTCTATGTTAGTGAGTTGGTTACTGCTTGTTCAGATGTGCTCCAGAGATGGCATGGTGGGGGCAGGAAAGATGACATAGGCAGGAACGTCTGTTTGCTTGGGGACTTGGACTTCCTTTTTGATCACAGCAAATATTAAATGGGCTCGTCTGCATCATGTAACCCCATACACAGAACTGACTCAGACACATGCACAATTTACTCACAATGCATCAGCTGAATGGCAGTCAGATACAATAAACTCAGACATGGATGAGACCTTTGTACTAGCTCCAGTTATTTGAATAACTCTCTGATAAATGCAACACTTGAACTTTGGTCAAATTCCCTTGTTCAGTAGGTTATTTGGAGTTGTAGCCTTTGGTCAGCAGGAAAATCAATGGAAGAATTCCAGTCTATGTAATTTGGCTAACAACCTTGTGCTTTAACTTAGATGCCCCTCATGCTTAGTCAGATAAAATTTGTCACTGGAGACATTAGCCTCTTTCCATTGATTAGAGAAGGAACTTTGACCTTTACATCTGGAGCACTGAAGGAAGTGCAAATTAGGTGCCTAAGGCTGGGTGATTTGATCCTACTCATTGAGCATTCAAATAAAGATAATTCACAGAAACAGAGAAAGGCTGAAGTTAGAAGGCCCCTCTGGAGATTGCTTAGTCCAAAATTGCCGTTCAGGGCAGGGTCCTCTAGAGCTGGTCAGGACTGTGTCCAGTCAGGTTTTGAATGTCTCCAAGGACTGTGACTCTACAACTTCTCTGGGTAATCTGTTCCAGTGTTCAATCACTCTTACAATTAAGAAGATTTTTCTTATTTTTAAATAGGCTTTCTTGTATTTCATTGTGTGCCCATTGCCTCATGTCCTTTTACTGGGCACCACTGAGAAGAGTTTGGCTCTGTTTCTTTACTCCCTCCCGTCAGAGATTTATACACCTCATTCTTAAGATCTGCCTGAGCCTTCTCTTCTCCAGGGTAAACAGTCCCAGCTCTCTCAGCTTCTCATTTTCTGACAGATGCTTCAGTTGTTTAGTCACCTTTGTGGCCCTTCACTGGACTTGCTCAAGTATGTCCATGTCTCTCTTGTATTGAGAAGCCCAGAACTAGAACCCAGCACTCCAGGTGAGTCTTACCAGTGCTAAGTAGAGGGGAAGGATCACCTCGCTCAACAAGCTGCTTATGCTGTTCCTCATGCAACCCAGGAGGACTTTGCTTTCTTTGCTGTAAGGGCACTTTGCTAGCTCATGTTCAGCTTGTTGTCCACCAGGACCCCAAGGTCCTTCTCTGTAAAGCTGCTTTCCAGCCAATTGGTTCCCAGCATGTACTGATGCACAGGGTCCAGCAAAGCCCCTCTTCCACTTCAGGAAGTTATCATCGATACACTCCAGAAATCTCCTGGATTGCATGCTTCCTCCTGTACTGTTCCTCCAGCAGATATTGGGGTGGTTCAAGTCCCCCATGAAGACAAGGGCCTGTGAGTGTGAGACTTCTTCCAGTACCCTGAAGAAGGCCTGATCTACTACTTCTTTACGATCACGTGGATCTGTACCACAACATCAGTAAATTAGCTTAGATAATAATTTAAAAACAGGTAATTTCATTGCAGTATGGAAACATTGTAGATGTTTCCAGAAAGAATCATTCTGTTGCTAATTGTCAAAAAAATTATAAAATTAAAACTGGAGAATGAAATGAGTGGCACAACCGGATAAGAGGCTCCTAAGTAACCACCTGATTTAAGTGCAATTTTTTTACTATATATCATTGTAATATATGCTTAATATATCCTAACTATATTATGATTAATAATTTAAAACAAAATTTTCCAGGGCAAGGAACAAGTCTTCATTTGTGTTTTGTATGGGAATTGTATTGATGCTGTAAACTATTAACAACTATTCAGTTAGCTCAGCAAAAATGACTGAATCTGTAGAGTAACTGTGTAAACTCTACTCGTCCTTGAATTTTTTCTCATTTAAATATTCTGTGTATGCAAGATAGTCTACAGAGGACAATGCAAATACATGCACAGTGCATAAACAGTGTGACATAATAGAAATGAAAGGAAGGGAACCAGGATAAAAACCATCAAATCTGATAAAAGATGGTAAGAAATATAACACAGGACAATAGAATTAGGACGATGAAGTACTGTACTAGGAAGGTAAAATGATTTGATAGGTGGGACGTGGTTAATGAAGCAAGGCTTTGTAATTGCAAAACTAAAATATTAGGACAGGGCAATGGATAGGAGGAAGTAGGACAGCAGTGACTGAGAAATCCTAGCCATCAGGTTTTCAATTCTTAACTGTGGCACCAATAATCCTTGATAGATGTTGCTCTGAGATTCATGCAGATTTGAAAACTTTAGCTATAATTGCTTGGTTTGTGTGGCTTTCTTATTTTAGTCTCCAGAACAGTGATGTTCTGTCAAACAGGGAGCTCAGTGCCGTGACAGATTGGTTGGGCAGGCCTAATTGCAGTGGTTTAAGATGTTATGTCACCAAGCCCTCCACTCCTTTGCAAGCTGTTCTTCACCCGTCTGAGGCATGGGAGCACCAAATGTAGGGGAAAAACAGTCGCTCTGTGTCTGACTAGAGGTCCAGCTGTCTCCACATCCTGCTCTCAGCCGTGGCCAAGTGCTAGGATGGTTATGTGATGGCACCTGGCTGTTGCTGTTCGCGTCCCAGGAGGGACAAGTTTGCACTGGCATGTCAGGCTCAGTTCCAGCCAGGAGGGAAGGTGTTGGGCTCCTTTCAGCCCCACCATGGGCAGGGATGTGCCGAGGAGAGGCAGTAAGCACAGTGGAAGATGTTCTTTTATTTAAAACATATGAGCTTTGGTTTAAAACGAATGAGAGATTTAAAACAAGCCTCCCTGAGGAGAGTAGATCATGAAAGGAGATATTACTGCAAATGAAATAGTATGAGTGACATCCTGTCACTGCAAAAGTTGGTGATAAATGGTCATCTCCTTATCTAGAAAATCTATAAAGAGCACATGTTACTGTGTGGCTAACAACCCACTTCTGAAAACATGCAGGGGGAGTCTTTTAAGTACCTTGTTTCTTCCATATAATTCAAGAAACTGGTTTTCTTAGGCATGTAAAAGTTTCTGGGATTGAAGCCCAACAGTTAATTGTATGGGATGTGTGTTAAATTGGTAGAACTGGGCATTTAATTTTACGTTTACATTATCTCTGTTGTGGAAGTGTAGGAGGACTGTGTCTCTCTAAAGGCAAAAGTGGTATGAATACCCCAATACGGTGTAATGATGAAAAAGCTGCATGTGAGTTGATTAGGCTTCCAGTTAAACATGAAGGTACTTATTTTCGTAAAGCTTGCATGTCAAAAGCATTCAAAGTTCAGTTTGGAAAAACATCTAAAGAATATGAATATGTTTTGCAGCCGCCTAAGCTGACTGCAAACCCAAATTCTTGGGACTTCCTGTTTCCAAAATTGCTGAGCATGCCATTAGGACCAGCTCTTGCTTTATTTTGGCTCTGATCTTGTGTATTTTTCCAGCACCAGAAAATACTGGAAATCAAATGGAAAGTAAAAGCTGAAGGTGGGAGTTTTTTGAAAAATAGAACCCAAACCCAAAGCTCTTTTTTAGATTTGGATGAAGACCTAAGCTTGGCATTTTGCATGCTCTCAGTTTCTAGCTCCCTTTCCTATGCTGTCACACTGTATTGCTCTCATTATGAAATTAGGGAAGACTGACAAGGAAGTAGTTTGTGGTTTTTGCGGCTGGGAGACATTTTCTTACAAGTTGAGAAAAATGGAGAAGAACTGAGGAGGTGGACAGTGGAAGCACTGTTTCTGGTAGCAATAAAAAAAGAGATATTAGTGGATATGGGGAAATTCTCTAGGAAAGACATTATAAACCCCAATGTATGGTAAAGATTTGCACAATCATTATATGCCTATTTGGAAATAACTGGGTAGTGATTATGCAAGTCCTTTAATTCTGTTTTGATAATACTTCCCAGTGAGAGTATAGGGAATCACATAATTTAGAAAAATAAGTGCCCGGTTGTGATTTAGACATGGTATAAAGTCCCTCCACGATGCCTGGTTCGGGAAATGTCAGTCATTAGAGGATTTGGTGAACACGAAACACAAGGACATTCCTGTCTGTAATTTTGTGATATTGATTTGTGTTTCAGAGCAGCCCCTTGTACCTACAGTGTCATGCCCAGAGCAGATGGACACCAACATGGCCAGCTCAGTTGCCTTGGCATTGCCCAACTGGTTAATAAGTTTTAGCCTTGCTTTTGTCTATTACAAATTAGGGACACCTATAAAATTACCAGATTCTTCCTCAGTATAAGCCTGTAGCATAGCACATAAGACTCTGAGCTGCACAACCTGGGCCTTGGTGTCTGCCCGATTACAGGACTGTCATTGAATTTAGAGAATATGACTACAGGAAAAAAGGCAGAGGCTATGTGGTAACATATGTAAATAATTATTGCAGATATAACTCATGTACATGGCATAAGGGCCAAATATTTCTTAAAAGCAGGGATCAATGTAAGTATTTTCTCTGCCCTTTCTTTGATGAATAAATGAGGATTTATCTGTCCTCTGATTTCCCAACTAGGTCTTACCCAACACTGGGAAAGGTTTGCTGTTATAACTATACTGACAAAATGTTCTAACATAGGTGCAGATTTATCAGCAAAGGGAGATTGCTTGTACTGCTTGCTTATACCAATTCCCTGAAGAACGTAACACTGGCAACCTATCCTGTATCCATGTTTTTGTTACTATAATTAAGCTTGTGCTTGGATTTTTGGCATAGGAATGAGCACAAAATAACACAGCTTTAACTGATAATCTATACTGACATTTAAGTTTTGCCTTGGAGGAAAGTACCTCTTTGCCCTCCTACCTTGACTTGTTAATCTGAATTTCCTACAAATGTAGAAAAGGCTTCCACTGTTTTCTTGACACTTCATTTTTGGTGATGGGTGTTGACTTTTCTCATTTTAACCTTCAGTAAATGGGAAGAGAACAGAAGTTAGGTCTATAGGAACAGGGACAGGAAGGAGGCATAATGTTTCCTTATTCCTCTGTACTACCAGTCCTAATATTTTCTCTCTTTCTGCTGCTTATATCAGTGATCAGGGGCAGAAACCAGATTATATCAATGTTTGTGAAGCAGAAGCAGAAGAGGCATATTTAGAGGCAGGAATATTTCAGAATAAAGAAAAAGAAGCTTAAAGATACTTGCTTTAACCTGCCAGTAACTTTTATTTGCGTAAATAACTTCTCAGCTTTTTGTTACCAAGTTTATATTTAGCCCAGGATACAGCTATTGCCTTGAAACAAACTATTCATTTATCTTTCAAATAATTTTTATTATATCACTTTAGGATTTTGCAATAAGGACACTGTTAGAGAAAGTAGAAAGACTCCATCTAGCAAAATTAGGACAGCATGTTCTTCTGTCCTTTAAGATCAAACATAGATTAGTCTCCTACATTTGCTTCACCCCTCTATGTAAATATGTAAAAACACAGACTGGATTATTAAGTTTACCTTGTTCAGTCACTCTGGTGACACTGATCCATATGCCAGCCTCCTAGAGTTCTGTAAAAGATAAGATTAGTAAGGAAATAAAGTTCAAGGGTCAGAGCTTTGGTAAACAACTAAAGCTGAAGGAAGTCCATTGAGGTGAAATTGCTTAAATCAGACATGTCAAGTAGCCATTTAAATTTCAGACCTTGTATTTATACTGCAAATAGGCAGAGAGGAAAAACAAGCCGACAATGTGTCCTTAATTCAGACATCACAGTGAATGAGAAGAACTTTTATGAGACTTCTCCTAAGCTTTCCAACTGCTGTGCACTTGAGACGTTGGTCTGTCCTTCAGCTGGCATTCTGCCTCTGGGCTTTTTATCACTCGGACAATACTCTTACCTAGCATAGGACTGGCTTGGGCAGGGTGCTGGCTCCTATCATTATTGATAGTTCTCTCTAAAAGATTATGCTAATACTATTGCATTAAGGAGAAGTGAGACTGCATTCTTCCCACGGGAGAAACAGATGGCCTTGCAGCCTCTTGCTCATGCATAACCTTTTGCAGAAGTACAAGGAGTTGCAGGGACGATGCCCATGACTGCAACAGCTGTGGGAGCAATATGAGCTGTAGCTGCGTCCCTGGAATTAAGGGGAGCTATAGGGCTTAGGAGAGACAAAAATCACCTGGCACCCTGACTGGGACTGTGCTTAGCAGCTGCCATGCTTCACCATTCACTTTGATCCTGGTTACTTGCCCCATGTGAGTTGCTTTTCTCTTGAGTAGCCAAGTAAAGCACTTTGCCCATTGAGCAGGTTTAACTTTAAGAACATAGTGAATGTACAGATTTCTGAGGACTGTGTAGATTTTGAACTTTGAGAGCAAATTCTTTCTGAAGCTCAGGAGCACAGACAGAACCAGTTCTTGTTGCTGGCAAGAGTTTTCTGGAGTTCTGGAGTTTTTGGGGATCACAGGAGGCAAAGAGGAAAGAAATCCAGTCTTCTTTCCAGAGCTATACATCTCTAATTCCCTGTGATCTTTTATTCAGCATTTGATTAGGTGTTTGGATGTACACAGGTGCCGGTTTTGGGATAGAGTTAATTTTCTT
>VZTL01044560.1:4230-17900 GCA_013400535.1 Scopus umbretta | reverse complement strand
TGAAGGAAGGGTGCAAAGAGGACTAACTCAGGCTCTTTTCAGTGGTTCCCAGTGACAGGACTAGAGGCAATGGGCACAAACTGAAACACAGGAGGTTCCCTCTGAATATCAGGAAACACTTTTTTTACCGTAAGAGTGACTGAGCACTGGCACAGGTTGCCCAGAGAAGTCATGGAGCCTCCATCCTTGGAGATCTTCAAAAGCTGTATGGACATGGTCCTGGGCAACTGGTGCTAGATGGCCTTGCCTAAGTAGCAAGGTTGGACAAGATGACATCCAGAGGTCCCTTCCAACCTCAACCACTCAGTCTCAGAAGGAATGCTCATTCCAGAGAAAACTGCTAAAGTAAACTGGATGCAGGCTGCAAATTGGTTCATCGGAGATACAAAAGATTAATGTAACCTCTTATAAAACAGGACACTGACAAACAGCATTCTCCACCCAACGTACCAGTTGTCTGCAATCCAGTGCACTGCATAAAAAGAATCATTCAAATGACATGGGCTCTATGTGTAAAAGCTTCATTGATGAGCCTTAGCATTATTATCCAATGCTAGCAGACTACTTCATGTACAGTCTTTAGGTATGATGCATAACCAATACTAACTCTATCTAGCACCTGAAATGCTGAAGTTCTACATCAAAAAGTCATAGAAATTGCCTACTATCTTATCTAGCACATCCTGTGACAGAGAATAAATGCTCCCTACCATACATTCTTCGGTGATTTGCCTCAACTAATTTCAAAGTTACTCACATGATGTGTCCTCCCCCATTTCATTGGGAAGATTGTATTGCAGCCCAGTTGTCCACAATGTTAGGAAGTTCTTTTGATTAGTTTAAGCCCTTCCATAATCGAATATGGTTTGACAAAATAACACTTGTCAAAACAATTTCACTGCTAACAGGAGGCAGCAGCTGATGAGAAAAATGATAAAAAGCACATTTTCTTCACTGCGGCTGGGGGAGCGTCAGCCATTCTCCTTAAAATTCCCATGTATACCACTGTGCCAAAGGGCACAAGAAGCAAACTCAAATTGCAGGTTTAGATTATAATAGTGTTCACGCCCTATGGCACCCCTGAGAGTTTAATAATAATGGGAAATATTCTCAATTAGTTTTTTTTTTTTAAATCTCGAAATGATTAGCAGCTTCAGAAAAGCATTTTCATTCATACAGTAATAAACTCTCCCAAGGAAGCAAATCCCCAAACAAGCAGTGTAAAAAGAGCTCTTGAGATTGTAAGCGGAATAATGTCAAGCTCCCTACATCCTTAATTAGGGAAGAAAGTGGTTCAGGAAGTGCTGATCAATACAGCGTGAATGATAAAAATGCATACTTTTGGAGAATATATGAACAGTTTCATAAAAAGGATGACATTTGCGGTGGGTCTTCCACACAGCGCACTAGATTGCAACTGCTCTCATTCAGTGGAAGATCCTCATCCACCTTGGAATATATGCATTTATTTCCGGTAATAAGAAGGGTATACAACAAGACCCTGTACAAAATATATCAAATAACAAAAGGCTGAAAGGGTTGTTTAAGAAGAAAAGTCAAGACTCTTGCATCACTTCGCCTATCTCCTTTTGTTCCTAATGCAAGTAAAAACTGTTCTCTATTTTGGTCTACTTGAACTTTCTCCAGTCCCACCACCTTCCATCTGTTTCCTGCTCCCCCAGTGCAGTTAAATTTACCCAGGTTCCAAACTCCATCACGCCATGTGCACACTCATAAAAAGCAGTTTGCTGTTCTGATTTCTCATGTGCAATCCAGTAAGTTTGAGAAATGTGAAAAAAGTGTGGTTTTCCAGTTAACTTGGACCATATTTCATTGCACTAAATCAAAATGTTGCCAAAAATCTAGTAAAATTTGCTAAAGAAACACAACAGTCCAAACATCTCACTGACACATTAAGAATGAAGGTGAGGATTCATCCCACCTGACTAGAGATGCTCAACAACTGTCCTGTGCATCCTCAGTAGTCAATGAGTTGAGATGCAGACTTTCAAAAGGTAATAAACACTGCTTAATATCTTGGTTTTTTCATCAACTCAAACCAGAATTAATTTTAATGTTAAACTTATTTGTTCTATATGTTATAACACATTTAAAAATTGTAAACATTTATAGGTACTTTCAATCAAGCTAAAAAAATACCCCCCTGGAAAATTTAAAATTCTTGGTTTCCATTTAAAAAAAATAAATCAAAAAATCTTGAAGCCCATCTTAAAATGAACTTCCCATTTTACATGCAGTCCTAAATATAACTAAAGAGAATAAAAGCATACCAACAGGTATGAAAGCACAGTGTTGCATCCAGTAAAATCTTCCAGGTGAAAAACTCAACAAATATTCAGGATTAAAAACTTTAGTCATTACTGTTACCCTTCTTTTTAAATACTGCAATGAGTATTTCCAAATAAACAAGAAGTGACTGTTTCCTTAGCATAAAATGTGCACTTTGAAAGCACATGCTCTCTCTTTCATTTTTTAATTACAGACTGAATTTTTAACTTCACTAAAACATTAGTTGCACACTTTGATCAGACCCCCATTTTCCCAGCCTGGGTACTGCTTCAGACATCAATAATTCCAATTAAAGCAACTCTGAGATATAACTACATCATTTCACTAAGCAATTAAAAATATGCAACTGAAATAAGTAGAAAATCCTGAAAGAAACGCCAGAGGAAGTCATCAAATGTTAATAATAATAAATACATTGCACTTCTATGCCACCTTTTATCCTATGATCTCAAAATACGTCCTATGTATTACATTAATATTACAAAACTTCGTAAAAAGTAAAAAAGTAAAAAAGTAAAAATATAAAAAACCTCTTTGTTTATTTGGTTATCTGAAAGGGGTTTGATTATTCAGGGTGAAGATACAGTCAGCACTGCTTATTGCATAAGACCCTCCAACTCATTAAAAACCCAACATTTATTCAGATTGGGTTTGTGCCCCCCATTTCATTGAATTAACAAAGTTTTATTATTTGTAAGTTGAATGTAATAATTTCTCAACAACTTTCCCAAAGTTAGGAGTTTCTCGTAATAGTTGATTTTACTATCTGAACACCACAACGTAATTTACTCTCATAAAATGCACTAACCTATACAATTGTTCTGCAAAAAAGTATCTGCAAAATCTGGCACATAAAACTAGATTTCATTACACTAGAAGGATAATTTTGAACTTTGTTGATTCTCAAACAGCTACATGATCTAAATACTAGTGCTCGGGGTTTTGGGGTGGTTCCAAAGACTCAGTGAATCTAGGCAGATGAGTAAATTGAGGATTAGAAGCAACAGCTACCTGACGGTTCACACTGGTGCTACTATCACCCCTGTGTTTGATCTTGAAAAATTTCTCTGTATTTCTTTTTATTTGTATGCAAAATTTGTTGATATTACAGAAACCTTTAGTAGCTCCTCAGGATATACTTCAGATAGCATGTAGGTTAATGAACAAACATACAAAATGTTATCATTTTACAGTTTTTATGTATGTTTTTATGTGTATGCAGAGTCTCTGTTTCAGAGCTTCATTATCAGTGAAATGAGTGGTATCCTGGCACACAGGTTACCAGAACATCAAGAATCCTAAAAAGTGAGCATCTCTGAAAAAAAGCTGTCCAATATGTATTTATGCATTTACAAGGAAGACTACTTGGGGGGCGGGGGGGAGGGATGGACATGACCCAAAAAACCAAAAAAAACCCCATCAGACACACTGAAAGCAAAGCACTTATACTGTCCCTTTTGATTTTTTTTTCCCCTAATTGCACTGGATATATTCCTTCTCACACAAGGACCATATAATCTTTCTACAAAGACTATGGTCTCCATCATGCACAATAGATCCAGATAAAAGACTGGGTGAAGTGATCTGCTCCAGATAATACGATGACTGTGACTCATGTCATAAACAAGGACAATGGCAGTGGTGGTGTAGTCATGAACATCAGAGGATACGAGCAAGAAAAGTGTCATAGGGGAAGCTTTTCCACAGTAGGAAATATGATCCAAGCCAACAAATGGTAACAGGCAGTGGAAATTATTCTTAGGGCCACATGAAAGCATCTAATATGCCACAGTCTGTAAGATTTAAATCACTTGAGAATCAGTGAAAATCATGCTTAGTGCCTGACAGTGACTTAGGCCAATGGTGAGTGATCATTTAGAGCTAAAAGAGATGAACGCTAAATACTAGTAAAGCATGCTGCATGCCATTGTCAAGGAACTTGGGACCACCAAAACAGAATATAAAATGTCTGGCTTGCCAAAACAAGGTTTTCACAGATATACTGATTGTGAAATACAGAAAAAAAAAAAAAAGAAAAAAAAAAGAAAATTGCAAGATGTATATTTAATTTGGTTCTTAACCTGTGCCAACTTAGAAATCCTAGAGACTATCTTCTAATTTATTAAATACAGTAAAAAGATGCTTTCATTACTCATCCCGCAGTTGCATAACATACCACCCCAAAATTCACCCGTCTTTTAGATGCAAATCTTATTTCCATTAACCTAAAGTCAAAATATTTACTTTTTTCCCTAAGAAGAGGTCATTTATTATGCTCCTAGGGACATTTTCTTGGCAAAGCTACCTCATTTTTCAGTAACTGAAAATTCAGTCTCTGGCCTCATGGATTTTCAGTCATCAAAATAATTTTACTTGAAACCACATCACAGTCTGCATACAGCTGTTTCAGAAATGCATCCAAACATACATGTAAATTATAATCCAATCCAATATGGTCAGTTCAACTGCTGACACAAAGTTATTGCCATTAAGATGTTGCCTTCATTTGGTTTAAACCAGTAACATACACCTGTGTTTTAACAAGAAGCTCCTGCAGAATCATCCTGCTGGATTGATAAACACAGAGTACCAAGAAAGGGGAAAGGGGAAAGCTATGAGCAGACAAGAAGGAATTGCAATAGTAAGAATATTTATAGTCCTCTTCCACTTCAGCCAGCTCTGCCTCTCTAAAGTGTAGCTAGGAAAGAACCAGTGTTACTGAGCAAACATGTTTAAGTGTATTTCTGTGAAATTCTTTACTTCAGCAAAGACTGTAATTTCATTAGTGTATCTCAGCTTTTATCCTACCGAATTAGAAATAAAAGGGCTGAGTCACCAGCTGCTAGTTCACAAAGACTGGCAGCCTTACCTGTGCCAAGCTGAAAATGTTTGTTGGGCAAAGCAACCAACAGGTGAGGGATGCAGTGCCTGCGGGGAACGTATTCAGAGAAAGGGCAGGATCACGCTGGCATCTGGGATGGCAATACTGTCTTTCCTGTGTTTCACAAGAATCAGAAGGAGCTCACAGGAGTGTAATTAACCAAATTCACAATTCTTTCTTCTTCTTCAGTCACTTTGGTTCTCACCTTACAACGAAGCACTTGCATACATAGTACACTGCTACTTACCTTTTAATGACATTTCCTTCCTGCAGAAAGGTGAATCAAGAGTTAGCTATTTTATTACAATGCCATTGGCTAGCAGTCAGACGCCAAATTGTATGCATGGCCCTTTTCGCCTTTGAAAAAGAAGGGGGAGATGGGGAGGAAGAGCAAAATGACATTATCCCGCTGTCCTTTATTTGGAGCAGAAGAAAAGCTATTCCTGATTTTTGAAATAATTTCTATGGGTCTGAGTTTCCAACAGGTGAGAATTACCTGTTGCTCATCTTGTAAAATTGATGTGAGCTGTAGAGGGCTAATTGTATTCCGTATTTCTACAACAATCTTGATTCCCACAAAAGACATCAAAATCACTTCAAGCAAAAATATTATAGAGCAAGATCCATCTCACCCAGCTTTAGATGTCTAGAATGCCTGTGTATTAGACAGTGATGTGGTCCCCATTTATCATCAACGGAGAGTTAGATGCTTTTAGGCTACAATTCACCTAACATCTACTTCAGTTGCCTCCTTAGGAGAAGTTGCATCATGCATTAGAAATACCTATTTCTCTCTACTGACTATAACAAGCAGTTTACCAGACTACCTCAAAGACAGCCAGCCATAATCTCTCCCATTAAAACATGGTAAGACTAATTCTGTTTCACCTGGCAATGTATGCATCCAAATGAAAAGGAATCAGTGACAACTGTGCTGTTGTAAAAGTTATGCTTCAGAATCTCAGATTAATTCAGGCTGGCCAGGTTGTCAGGAGGTCTCCGGTCCAAGCTGCTGCACCCAGCTGGGCCCACCAGGAGGGCAGACCAGGCTGCTCAGAGCTGCATCCAAGCGGTTCTTGAAAACCTTCCAGGACAGAGATGGCACAGCCTCCCAGGGCTTTTTCCCCATGGGGAAAAGGTTGGAACCTCTCTTGTTCCAAATTTGTCTATTGTCTTTAGTCTGCATCCCTGTAAAAAGCCCAGCTCCATCTACTTGGTAACTTCCCATAGGCACTGGGGAGCTGCTGTTAGGTCCCCGTGAAGCTGTGTCTTCTCCGGGTTGAATAAGCCCTGTTCCTCAGCCTCCTAGTACAGGGCAAGTGCTCCAGTGCTGATCATCCTGATGGTTTTTCTGATTAAGCTGCAGATTATTGATGTTTTTCTTGTTTGGGGGTGGGTATGTGTGTGTGTGTGTGTGTGCAAAAGAGGACACAATATTCCAGATGTGGCCTCATGAGTACTGAGTAAAGGGGGATAATCACTGACCCCAGTCTCCTGGCTGTGCTCCTGTTAATATAGCCCTGGCCTGAGAAATTTCTCTTTTTGTGTCTTCTACAGTTGCCCACGGAGCAGGCTGTCTCCCTCTGACTGATTTTCTCCAGGCAGCTGACTCCTCCCTGGCCACCATGGGTAATTTTCAAGGCCTGTTTCATGGTTCCTTCACTTTTCCCTCTGTTTGTTGCTCTGTGGATACCTGCATCCTGTTTAGATGTGCCCTCTTGAGACATCATGTGGTCAGCTGATGCACTTTTGCACTAGCAGCAATAATAACTGCAACAAACCACATCAGCTGTGAGAAAGGGCTCCACAGGACCAGTGTGAGGTCATTTGCTCAGCAAGCTGAAGATGAATTAGAAGAGATCATCTTCAGGGCAGTGTTGTTTGGCTGGCATGTAGGGAAGTAAGCTACTGGGGCTGTTTTGGCCTCTTTAATGGTCCAGTGGGGGACACTGGATGGAGGAAACAGTTTGAAAGATATGAAAACAGTGCTTCTAACAATGCTTTAAGGGAGATACATTTTACAATAAGCCCTTGCCTGCTTTTTATTGTTCTTTTATCCATTTTTATATCTTCCTGTTTTCTCCCCCCCCCTCCTTTTTTTTTTTCCTGGTATATAATATTCAGGTGACAGTATAAAGAAAAGTTTAAAAAGCTGCCAATCTTAGCACAAGGAAGTGTTCAATACACCTAGCAACACAACAGCTTCCTTTTTGTTCAACACACTTTGAGGCTTTGTCCTAGGTTGGGTGCTTTTTGGTTGCTCTGACTATTCCAGAAAAGTACTCCTGCCCTTTCAAAGCCAAACAATCCACACATACTCTGCTGGCAAATGCATGAACAAGCTCTGTACCTTCTAGCACATGCCAGTGATCATTCATCCCTCATTTGAATTCTTCTTTTTAAAAGACTTCCGCAACAGAGACTTTTGGCATTAGCACTCATAGAACATTTCTCCATTTCTGAGGTGGGACTTCTGAATTGCTTTAATAACTTTCATATTTTATGACCTTTCTCATCAGATTTTAAATTTTTACCTTCATTTGTATTGCTTTTAGTTAAAAGTACCTCTCTTTAAATTGTTAGAATTATACAAAAGATATGAGGTAAGAATTGGGCTTCCTGAGAAAAACTGAATATTTATGTATTTATTTTTCAGGTTAACTGTGACTCTTAATTAAAAAAATTTGCTTCCTCCATTAAAAGCCATTAAAAATAGTAGACAGTATGCAAAGAAATCCCTTTACCAATTGCTGCGAGCCTTGGAGCTATCTACAACAGACATTTCATGACATATAGTTATGCAGGCAAGGACAAAGTGTCCCTGACCACCGACATTAGATTTACTTTGTGAAGTGTAATTTTCCAGAGAGGAATTGTTCAAGACCCCAACCCTGGTTGTGTCAATATGGTAGATCAAAACAAGTGTAGCTTCCCCTCTCAAATCTGCTGTGCTTTCACCTTAGCACAACAACTGTCAAGGTACTTGACTGTGTTACCTAATGTAGTTCCCATCCTGGGGTGGATATACAGGGCTGTGCTTGAGCTTCACGGACAGCACTTTCAGGAAGGAGATGCAATACCATCGATGAACCACTACCTTCCAAGTATTTAATGTCATAAGAAATAAATTAAAAAAAAAAAAAAAAGCCAGGATGCAAAACTTAGTTCTGAATGAAATTTCCATCTTTTCTTTTACTACATCAAAGTACGTCCTGTTTGTTGCAAAGGAGCAGGTCGGCACTTAGATCAAAGCGTCTCCTGGCTGTGTTGTACTGAAACTGAAGAGTCAAACTGTTTCACTGCAACACTAACAAGAAATGCTTTGATGTACATGCGCACATGTGTGCGTAAAGCACTTTAGTCATTACTTAGTAGCTACCCATAATACTTTAGAAATAGATTGCTCAATCTGTAATTTTGCATTATAATATGACACTGGAAGTAACTTATATTATTACATTACAGTTACTGATGTGTTGTTAAGCAAGACGGAAATGAACACTAAAGCAACCTTTTGAAAAGTAGACCTCTTCTGTGGAAGGGTCTGTAGTGCGTCCATGAGAGAACACTGTGCAAGGGAACAATGACAGGGCTAAAGAATATCACTCAGGTACCCTCCAATTAAATTAGAGTCAAGGGACATGCACATCGTGAGCCAAACATCAGTGAAGACAAGGAAAATTGTATAAAGAATTGGCCTGGAGCTTGTCGCCAGATACATCCATCAGAGCAACTCCACAGTACTATCTTCTGTTCGTGGTAAATAGTGTCTCCACAGGTTAACATCAAATCATATCTGATCTTGTTCCAAAACGTGTACTTACAAAAGCTTACCAAAAAAATATGGATCCCCAATTGCCTCATTGGATAGCCTGCCCTACTCCCCAGCACAGAGGACAGCTCCTGCGACCTTAAGGGAAGAGAGCAACATCCCTCTCAGAGCGCTGTACTTCTTCCCAGCCCTTCCCAGCTCCAGGAGACAATTAGCCTTTCCATCAGCACGCAGGGACAGCACACATACTCGACTACAGCAGGATGTAGAAAGGGAGATTGAAACATTCACCTGAACATGAGTCAGCCTTGCATCTCTGGGGAGAACAACTACCAAATACGTGCAGTCAAATACCTTTGCAATGTCTTTTTTGTGTGTGTGCGTAAAATATTAGAAAGTCAATTTCAGGCATCACATTAACACTCCTGAAAATTTAATTAAAAGTAAATCCGATGTAATAATAATTCTCCTCATTTTTTACTACTGCTTTATAGTTCCAATACAATGACTATAAGTGAGGGAGAGTAGAGCGCATTATCGTTTTGGCTCTACAGAGAACCCAGCTCTGAAACTGCTGAGAAACACAGATCACGCTGCCAGTTGCTCCTTTTAAGTTGAAACAGTTTTTGTTATTTCCAAGAAAAGTGAAAAGACTTTCATGTGCAATTAACCAGTTGGATTGCTGAGATTCACATTAATTATCCTTCTTATTATTCATCACCTTCTTATTTGTCTACACTACTCTTTTTAGCATGAGAACACTACATATTTTTCTTTTGGTTTTAAAAGTCCCCTTCAGCTCTATAGATCATGAAATTCTGCCTCTTGAACAGCATAATGTTATTATTTTGTCTTTTCCTCTACCACTGCATAGCTTATCTCTCAAGCTTGTTGTCTTCATTGATTTATAATTGCCTACCAATTACTATATTGATAATTAGGGATGATTTACTGATAGGCATTAGCAAGAGGACAGCAAAGCTGTTGTCTCTTTCAATAACTTATTGAAAAATGTATCTGAAGAGTACCAGAAAAATCTGATGCATATTCTGTGTGTTGGTTGTCAAATGCTGTTTTCTCTTACATCAAAAAATCTTTAGTAAAGCATATCTTCCATCATTGTCTTTTGAAAAGCATTTGAAATTTTATTTTATGAGTATTTAAAATTTCTTTTTTTTATTGTTTTATAATACTTCATAACACAGTGTGCAGTCCTAGTGCTGACATACAGTATTTTAATTTCATTTTTTAAGAGAATTTGGGCAGTTACTACTTGGTAGTGTCTCTCCAATTTGTACTACAATTCAGTGGCTTAACACCAATATCTGCACTAGTACCACTGACTGGTAAGCCATGAAAAGCCAACAAGAAAAACAAGATATAGTATATAAACAGCAATACCAAGAATGAACTTTTAATATTCCCACTCCTGAAGAGTTTCCAAAAATGCTTTTAAATTCACAGGAAAAAATACTTCAAATCATATCCAAACTAAGGTTGACACATTAACATTTTCTTGAAAGGCAAATTCCAACTTCTTAATTACATCAGCAACTTCAGTTAAGTCATTCACCCAATGTGCTATAGGTACTTGTCATTATATACATTCCATAGACAGAGAAAAATGAGCCTGGAGAAATGACGGAAGCACCTCCAGCCACTTAAGTTAGTGGCCTAAGCAGGAATAAGATCTATAGTCTATGAAATTCTTTCCTGACAGTAGACACTAAATTACACATGTGCATGCAGTAACACTTTGTAAATGTGATAGTTTGGATCCCACGTCATATTTAATATAGAACTTTAAACTATATTAAGCAGCCTGAACAAAATTTGCAATCCAGCAGACTGTACAATTTCATAGATAGAAAACACAGTAATTTTCATTCCTGCTATTTTGTACTAAATTAAATGTCTTGTCTTTTCTAGATATAAATCATTTCCTATTTGCATTATAATTAAACTATGTGACACTTTCTGTGAATAATGAAAGAACTTCAGGGTGCAGCATTTTGGCCCTTTAATCTTTTGAGAAGCAAAGATATGGAAGCAAGGTGGCTAGAAAAAGAAAACAGAAGAAAATGAGAACAAATGGTGAAGTTACAGAAAGCATGCGTGAAATAATGATAACAGTACAGATCAGCCCCAAATAGCCTATCATTATAAAGAAATATTTCCATGCATTAGTACTTCTAATAAAGAAGAAATTTCTACTCTGAAATGAGCCTAACTGTAAAATTTTGTTTAAAGACTGCTCCATGCCTCAATTCTTCAGCTCCAACAGCAGCAAGCTAATCTATCACAAAGAAAGGAGGATGCTTCAAAATAACAAGGAACATCCTTGCACTCATTCCACACCCCACTGGGATTTTGNATTTTCTCTTTCTTTACTATCCCATTAAACTGCCTTTATCTCAACCCATGGGTTTTAGGGTTGGGTTTTTTTTGGTTCTCTCCCCTATTCCACTGCGGTGGAGGGAGGGTAAGCAAGCGGCTGTGTGGTGCTCAGTTGCTGATTGGGGTTAAACCACAACACTGTGCCACTGGTCTGCTGGATAATCATGAGCGTATTAAGTTATTTGCATTTATATCCCCAAAGACTATTTGGGAATGGGGAGAGGCAGAGCCAGAGTGCAAATAGGAGCATCAAACCCCAAAATAGGAGCAATCAATAGGAGTTCTCAATCCTCAGGCAGCACATGACACGCAGAGGGAGAAACATGGACATTTAACCACCTCTGGATTAAACAGTTATTGCTATTGGAGGCCAGCAGAGTCCCCTAAGCACTCTCCTAGGAAACTGTCCATGATTGTTACCCTAGGCAAATCAGTCTTTATCAGTTTCTGCGGTATGGAATAACACCATCAGGATTAATAACACCACCTTATGAGGGACCCTCCTGCAGACACTTCCCTGGGAGGAGAGAAGTGCAACACCTCAAGCACAAGGAGTCATCCTAAATCAAAAATTTGATGTTATAAATATCATTAGGGCACTCTGCAAGCCATGTACACCCACAAGCAGAAATGCCTACNCCAGGAGTGCAGCACAGACTGGGATGCACCTGGCTGGATACCAGCTCTGTGGAAAGGAACCTGGGGGTCCTGGTGGACAGGAAGCTCAATATGAGTCAACAGTGTGCTGCTGTGGCCAAGAAGGCCAACATGATGCTGGGTTGCATTGACAAGGGCATCACCAGCAGAGATAAAGAAGTCATTATCCCATTCTACTCGGTGCTTGTCAGGCCACACCTGGCATACTGTGTACAGTTCTGGTCCCCACTATACAAAAAACATGTGGACAGGCTGGAGGGGGTCCAGAGAAGAGCCACCAAGATGATCAAAGGACTAGGAAGCCTGCCATGTGAGGAAAGGCTGAGAGAACTAGGTCTCTTCAGCCTTGAGAAAAGGAGGCTTAGAGGTGATCTCGTCACCATGTACCAGTACTTAAAGGGTAGTTACAAAGAAGATGGAGACTCCCTTTTTACAAGCAGTCACATGGAGAGGACAAGGGGTAATGGTTATAAGTTACTCTTGGGGAGATTCTGACTGGACGAGAGAGGAAAATTTTTCACAATAAGAACCGTCAACCATTGGAATAATCTCCCCAGGGCAGTGGCTGACTCCGCCACACTGGACACTTTTAAGACTCAGCTGGACAGGGTGCTGGGCCATCCTGTCTAGACTGAGCTCTTGCCTAGAAAGGTTGGACCAGATGATCCTTGGGGTCCCTTCCAACCTGGTATTCTATGATTCTATGATAATGTCTCTGGCCAAAAGCAGCAGTTACTGTTGGGTCAAGGGTGTGTTTTGCCAAGATCCCAAGCCCAGGGCTGTATTCTTGGAGTGCTCTGGGTTAGTGTGTTGGGGCTTAGTAAAGCTTATTTTGGGGTTTTAATTACAATGGCTTTGGCATGAAGTAAGTTCAGGGCTCGGCATCCCTGGTAAGATAGATAAACTGGCTATATACAGAAGTAGAACTTACAGCCTCTAGGTGATTTTACCTGTGAAAATAGGAGTGTTCACAGACATCTAATTACAGAATTTAATGAAGGACTGCACAGTAGGACATCTAACTTTACTTTTTCACAGTGCCATTACAAGTGACTTAATTGCATTGGAGATCTAGGCTTTTCCAACTATGCCATTTGAGTGTACTCACCAATAAAAATGAAATAACTGTATCCTTAAAGTTCCTGGAAGTCTATTGATTAAAAAAAAAGAGAACTGGAAAAGGTAATTTCTTCAAACATATGCCTTGGAGCTCGTCTCATATTTTCAGCAAAGACACAAAAAAGGGGGCACAACCTTTGTTGGTACAACTGGTATAACGCTGGAAAGCACTGCCAATGCCAAGGAATACTGGAATTTCTTTCTGAAAGAAGGAAAAGGCCATAAGGACTTGTCTAATAGCAATGGAATGAAAAGTAATGATATAAAGTGCCTTGTGATTCTGCTTGAGAGCCTAGTAATAAGCATTTCTGCTAAAAGATGGGAAATTATCAGAGAGAAATGACTGGGGAGGATAAAGACCGTATTAATGAGAGGATCATGGGATAAGGAGGCTCAGCTTTGTTGAAAAAGGCAAAAGCTATCTAGAATTTATCAACAGAAGCATTTGTAACAGAAACACAGAAGTATTAATGCCATAAAACAAGACACCTTATTTCAATACATTTTTTCAACTCTGCTCAAAAGAAAAAAAAA